>CABHPQ010174377.1:4855-45141 GCA_902168405.1 Peromyscus aztecus
GAAAGAAAGAAAGAAAGAAAGAAAGAAAGAAAGAAAGAAAGAAAGAAAGAAAGAAAGAAAAAAGAAGAAAAGGAAAAATAGAAAAAGAAAAGGAAAAATGTAAAATATATTACAAATACTTTTTACATTTACTACATGTTGAAATGGTCGTATTTTAGTTATATTAGTTGAAATAAAATGTAACATTAAAATTAACTTCATCCATTTTTCCTCTTTAATTTTTTTTAGTGTGACTAAAACGTTTTTAGATATGCTTCTCTCATTACATTCTACTTAACAGTTCTGACCTCGGGAAGGAGAAGTCTTAAATATTCTCTCTAAAGACCCAGGGCTGGAGAGATGGCTCAGTGGTTAAGAGTGTTTGCTGCTCTTACAGAGGACCCAAGGCTGGTTCCCAGCACAACACTGCATGGTTTACAGCTGCTTGTTATTTCAGTTCCAGGGGATCTGATGCCCTCTTCTGGCCTCCATGAGTACCTGCACTCATCACACACACACACACATACACACACACACACACACACACACACACACACACACACACACACACACCAAACAAAACAGCTCTTTAGAAGCCACCCAGTACAGACAAACCTATAAAATCATCCAAACTACCAAGAGAATGACCCCAAAGTATGACAATCTCCGAGGCTTGCTCCTCAGGAAGTATAGCCCAGCCTGGTGGAGCCCTGAGCCTTGCAGAGCCTCACCTGGTGTCCTGGAGGTAGAAGGCTTACAGATCAATGTCACTGCTTCCTTTGGGGTGGTTTTCCATTCCCTCTGCTCTCTCTGGCCCTCACCCCTCTGGCTCAGCTTCTCCAGTCATGCTGAGCTTGAAGGATCCGGGGAAAATTCAGAGGAGAGACTCCATAGCAGGCAGAAGGGTGGGAAGATCTGAGAAAGGGGCAAGGGTCTGATGGCATGGGGCCTCTTCATCAGGCCTTAACCCCAGTTTAGGTGCTAGCAGACTTTGTACAGACAAGCAACCACGCACCGGACATGCCAGACGAGGGAGCAGAAAAGCAAAGGGGGGAAAGTCGGAAACAGAGCAGGAAGGGGATTCACAAAGACAAGGAGGTGTGGGCAGGAAGCAAAGGAGCATTGGGTAGAAGAACCTGACTTGGTTGTGGCAAGGGCTTGGGGCTCTGCTTCTAGTGGAGCAAGAGTTGCCTTATGGTATGAGTGATGCTCTCTGGGAGGAGGTCATAGGCTGTAGGTAGTCTGGGGTGCTCTGGTCTCCTGTGGGCTTCATACTCAGGCATGATACTTCTTGTCTTTGTAGGATGAATTGGACCTCACAGACAAAAATCGAGAGGCTGTGTTTGCACTACCACCCGAGAAGAAATGGCAGATCTACTGCAGCAAGAAGAAGGTGGTCCCCTCAGCCTCTCCTGCTCCACCTCAGGGGCCCCAGCAGGGGCATCACTGATGCTCATTCTTCATTCATTTACTCCTTCTTTCTTTAATTCATTCTAGAGAGTCTTGGGTACACACTAAGAATGTGAGAGCAAACAGTAAAGAAAATCCAAGTGTGGGCTGAGAAAAGAGCTCAGTTAGTAAAACACTTGCTATGCAAACTTGAGGACCTGAGTTCAAATCCCAGCAACTACATAAAAAGCCAGATTGTTGATGCATTCTTATAATCCCACTTTTGGGAGGAGGTGGTGGGAGAGTCCCTGGGGCTTCTTGGAATAATGAACTTGACTGAACTGGTGAGCCTCAGGTCACAAGGAGAGAACTTATCTAAAAAACTAGAGGGAATGACTCCTGAAGAATGCATGGGAGGTTGTCCTCTGACCTCCGTATATGTGTGCACACATACACAAGTACACTCATATAGTAGCACTCCACACACTCACACACACCTGCATACATACCCACACAAACGAAACTCGTTTTAAAGAAGGCAAGAAAACTATCCCTATTCTCTTGGGCTTACCCTCTGAGAATCAGGATTCTCTATTCCAGAAACCCATGGGACAGACACCTGCCAGATCCTTGGGCTGGGTCAGGGTCAGTGAGAGGAAAAGATGAGAAGTGTCACTACCCTCTTGGGCTGCTTCCTGGCACACTGACAAGGCTCCATGTCCTAAAAGCTCCATAACCTCCATAACTGGGAACCAAGTGTTCAATCGCCTAAGCCTATGGGGAACACTTTTTATTCAAACCACTATGTCAGATAATGGAAATTTTTGATAGCCCATTGATAAAGCATGAGGTGCTCAGTTTGATCCACAGAATGTATGTTTAAAGAAATCCATGTGTGGTGGTCAGCACATTTATAATCCCAATGATGGGAAGGCAGAGACAGGTGGGCTCCCTCGGGGCTTGCCAGCTAGCCATCCTAAACTACTTGGTGAACTCTGGGCCAGTGAGAGAACTTGTCTCAAAAAACAGGGTGGACAGGGCCTGAGGACAGCACCAGGGTCACGCTCAGGCCTTCACCTACATGCATACACACATGTGTGTCCACCCATATGTACCTGTACTTACACAAACATACACATTCATTCATACACACAAACGCAAATGGAAGACATAAAAATATTACTTTATATGAGACTCAGTAATCATAAAATGATATTTTATTAGCTATAAACTATAAAAAAGAATAGAGACAGCAGGAAAACTATTTTAGAGTTTGGACATGTGGCTCATTGAAAATGACTCCTGCCCCTGCCTGGTTTCCTGGCAGTCACATAAATCTGTATTCATTTTCAATATTTCACCAAGGAAGAAACAGAAGCCTAGGGAGCTTCCACAGACTGCCCTTGTGGGTAGGGCTGGAAACTGATGCTCTACAGACTTCAAATGATGCTTCAGTCTTAGCTTACGGATCTGTCCACTCAGAAGTGTCCAACCCCTGGACACTGTGGCACAATGCTGTCTTCTACTAATGTGTTGGACCACATTTGTAACTACCCTAGGATACATGTGTCCTGTGTGCCATGGTTGGACACACCTAAGTCTGTCCCTCATGTTTCAGGAGCAGGAGGACCCCAACAAGCTGGCAACCAGCTGGCCCGACTATTACATTGAACGTATCAACTCCATGGCTGCGGTAAGTGTCTGTTCTTTTCCCGCCTTACCCCCACATAGACAGGTCTAGGAAGGCAGTGATGCCCCACACACCAAGCCACCGTCCCTGCTCCCCAGTGCCACACTTGCTAGACACAGCAGCTTTCAGTAATCCCGAGATCTTATACAATCCACCTCCTTGGACATCAGAGTCCCCTCAACCAGTTAAACACATATTATCCCCGTTGGACATCACACATCTTGGGAAATGGCAAGAGTCAGTAATCCCCTCTATTTCCTAGATATGGGAAATTAAGTCACAGACCAGAACCTGGTTCTCTCAGAGTCTGTCTATCATAGTAGTAAAGCACTCTCTGAGCCCTCGCCCTTCCCAAGGCAAGGTACCCTCCCCAGGCACCTGGGAGTACAGAAGCCTCCCAGGAGAAGGCAAGCCGCTCAGTATGACTTCTACTCCCTTTATCTGTGGGCTTTAGATGCAGAACCTGTGTGAATTTGACGAGGAGGAGACCAACACGAGGAACCAAGTTGTAGAAGACCTGAAGACAGCCCTCCGGACGCAGCCCATGAGGTGACCTGGACTGTACCCTGGCGATCACTTCCTTCCTTCTCTGTCCTTTCCCAGTGGCTCTGTCATCCTGAAGCCTTGCACAGTGCTCTGTGGCCAAGGTCACTCTTGCAAAATTCCTTAAGATCCCCTTTAATCTTCTTTGCTTCCCAGTTCCCATTTCCCTCCTGGGTTGCTGGGAGTGTGTGAATAGGAGGGGAAATGATACGGGGAAGTGGACAAGCCTTGGGTCCCCAGACACTCTGGAAGAGGCATTGAGGGCAGGTGGTGTATAATAAAGGACTTTCTGAGAAAGAGTGGGCAGAGTGACCGCTCGGAGAAAGAGGAGGGCATGGGTTGAGAAATCCTCCATGCACAAGGGGGCGATGTGGAGTCTAAGGGTGTGCTCTAGTCATCTAAGGTGGGAGCCAAGCAGGAAGGAAAGGGGATGGATGGGTGTCCCAAAGGCCACAGAATACTACTCGCCCTTCCTAGACCACAGTGGAGAGTCTAAAGGCAGCCAAGAGCCACAGAGTTCCTCACTTCTGGCTCTTCCCAGTGGTGTGCTTGAAGTGGCTTCTAGCATTAGATGAACCTACTCTTAAATTCTCAGCAATCTTGCAAATGAGTTATTAGACTTACTTTTGATTACATTTTAAATTATATAAACTAGTGATTAAATAAATGATATTCAAAATAATATTGGTATACACCACTAATTACCCAATTATTTTTCTACATTTGCTGTTGCATATGTTCTTTCTACTAGGTATGTTCTTGAGTTTATGCCTGTGATGCATGGTAAAGATAGTATAGAATGGTATATAATCAAAAGTTTATTTTAATTCCCCTTAATAAAATTGTGATTTTAAGAATCATATGACATCATTGTAGAAATTCTGTGCAATACAGAAAAGTATAAAATAGGGAAAAATAAAAAATACATATTGCTAACTTAAATTGAGAACATACTCTGTTGATATTTATACAACATAAAATTCATAGAGATACATTTACATATTAATTATAAATAGTGGTTCTGAACTCATTTCATGACCATTTTCTCAGATCATTAATTACTCTACTGAATTAAGGTCTCTACAACTTATTGTTTTTTAATGTATTACCATAGATGTCTCACATACAGTCATACAGATAAAAGCTAAAGTCTTGCTTCCTGGAAATAATGGCTTTAAATAACAGCATAAAATAGACAAACAGAGTTGAAGAATAAGCCAATGCAATTAAAATAGGCTCACAAATATTAAAAAATGCAGGCGATAGCAATAAATGTGCTTTTTAACGCCTGAGCAGTGAGAGCTGGCAGCGGTGTGATAAGCACTGTAATCTTGAAGTACTGATGGGTGAAAATGATATTTTAGATATCTGCAGCAGCTCTAACTTGATATGAAAATAGCGGTGATTTATTTGGGTTGACCAAGTCTCTGATTCTGCTAGCAGTTCTGGAGTTAGTAGCCTCTATTCCTTGTTGGTGGAATGCTCGTTTTCAGTTAGAGGTTATCCAAGATAAAGGTGTAGTTCTCTTTTCCCACAGAGGCCTTTGGACTCTGAGTGAATGCTTCCCAGAGGCTCTTTATGGGAACACCGACTCCAGATTAAGAGTAGCTGGGCTAAATGGCTGTAATGCTAAGAGACTGAGCACAAGCGAGTTATGGATTGTTTTCCTGAGTCTCCTGAAAGGGAGCTTTCCAGCCTTGGTCCCTTGGCTCTGAGTCTAATGGCCTCCCCAGGTTGAAGTGTTTTCTTGTCACCTGTCTATAATTCCCTCAATACCCAGTCTGAATAGAGATGAGTCTTCAGGTTGACTCACTATAGTGATTATAATCCCCCCATCTTAGCTATGCGAAGGACAGTCAGTGATAGGCAAATTTAATGTGTGAATTATCTTCTTATCACTGAGACCAAGTACCTGAGAAAGGCGACTGAAGGGAGAAAGGACTCTCAGAAGACTCAGTCTATGGTTACTCAGCTTTGGCTCTGGCCTGTGGGAAGGAAAACTCCATGGTTGCAGGAGTGTGTGGCAGAGGCTGTTCCCCTCACGGTGGACAAGGAGGGAGAGGAAGAGTATGGAATAGACCCTTCTGAGGCTCAGCTCCAGTGGCAGACTTCTTTCAACTGTCCCCCATCTCCTAGGACCTCCAAAACTAGCTTTAGCAGTTGAGGACCGAACTTTCAATACAGGAGCCTTTTGGTGGGATACTACCATTGTACACAGTATTTATCATATAAATAATCGGGCTGGGGAAGTGACTCAGTGGGTGGAGTCCTGGCTGTGCCAACATGAGGACCTGAGTTCAGCTCTCCAGCACCCATTTAAAAGGCACACATCTATTAACCCCGGTGCTGAAAGGCAGGGATAAACGATATACCCTGGAGCTTGCTGGCTAGCCAGTCTAACTGACTTGGCAAGGTCCAGGTTCACTGAGAGACCCTGACTCAGAAAACAGGGTAGAGGACAATAGAGGAGGATACCTGTCATTAACATCGCCCTTCTGCATGCACGCAACACACTGGTGTGTGTGCGCACACAAGAACACACACAGTAAAAACTAAAGTACAAATAAAACATAAATCCTTTGGTGAGGGGTGTCCCTGGAGGTATAGGCAGGCTGGGGAAAATAAAAACCTGGAAGAAGTGAGAATGAAATTCAGTTCCAAATTTAAACCGAGTATGTTTTGGAAAAAGGTTTTCTGTGTAATACAATCCCTGCTGCACAGGGAAGCTAAGTACACTGAAACTCAACTTGGGGTACATGTCATTTCTCCCAATAAGATGGGTTCTGGAGAAATGTTACCCGTGTTAGCTTAAGGGCCTAGGGGAGAATCTGGCCCAGTCTTGGTCACACAGATAGTGTAGAGGTCATTTGGGCTACTAGCCACCTCTGGTGCTGGCTGTGGAGCTTGATATGGCCTGACCTAACAGATAACGTAGATCACCAGGCAGTTAATCACCTCCAGTTCCCAGCTTTCTGGATGGAAGAAAAGGTTTTACATCCTTTGCCTTGGGAGGGCAATCTTGTATGTTTAACACTGCTGGATTTCCTGGAGATCTGTGGGCATAAGGACCTATGTGCTGTGCCCCCAACACTCTGGGGCTGGACAGATGCTCAGCACCAGTTAGGAGCACTTCCTGCTCTCCCAGGGGATCAAAGTTCTGTCCCCAGCACCCACACTGGGTAGCTCACAACTGCCTTTAATTCCAATTCCAGGGATCTAATGCCTTTTCCTGCCTTCTCAGGTACCTGCACACCTGTGTACACACACACACACACATACACACACACACACACACACACACACACACTAAGTTTTTAAAAAGAATTTTTAAACTGACAGTCTTCTGAAAGGATGAGATTTGGGGCCTAAATGAATCAGGAGACTGCTGTGGGTAGAGCATGGTGAATGGTGTGCATATTGAGTAGCTATTTGTAAAATGTGTGTGGAACACAAAAATAGGAAACTCCTTTTGGGCTCTGCTTAGATTTGTGACCCGCTTCATCGAGCTGGAAGGCTTAACCTGTCTGCTGAATTTCCTCCGGAGCATGGACCACGCCACCTGTGAGAGCCGCATCCACACCTCTCTCATCGGCTGCATTAAGGCTCTGATGAACAACTCCCAGGGGCGGGCACATGTCCTGACACAGCCCGAGGCCATCAGTACCATTGCACAGAGCCTGCGCACGGAGAACAGCAAGACTAAGGTTGCAGTGCTGGAGATCCTGGGTGCAGTGTGCCTCGTGCCCGGAGGCCACAAGAAGGTTCTGCAGGCCATGCTGCACTACCAGATGTATGCAGCCGAGCGCACTCGCTTCCAGGTGGGCAGAGGGTTGGTGGGTTGGGGCATCACTTGGGCATGGAAGGGCTGACACAGGGTAAAGCTGAGAGGCTGAGAACCATATAAAGGAAGCTGGAGGGAAGGGACATCTTGCAGGCTGTCTGTCCACTCACGAAGGAAGAAAGACCTAGGACCTAGAGGCTTCTCTCGAAAGACATAAGAAATCGTATGTTCAGAGCTGTGGTCTGACTTTCAAATAGATTTGTCCTCTTACTAAACCGTGGGACCCTGAGGCTGAAATACTGGTTTACTTCATGTTTTTGTGGCTCTGGCTATCTGAGATCAGCACCTGGCTCATGATAGGAGCCCAGACAAGAATTGTTGAATACAGTTGCTGAGGGTCAAGATTTCAGGGCTGGGTGAGTGTCAAATCTGCAGACACTGGACCAGGGCTGGGAAGGCACTCCATTCTAGCTCCCTTCTTTTGTCTGACCTGAGCACAGTGCCTGGATAAGACTCAGTTGTTGACCTGACGTTGCACAATCTATGATTTATGAGCCAGGCTGTTGATCTGGCACCATACATTTACAGATGAGCAATTAGCCTGTGCAGAAAGTGACCCCTGGCCCATTGCAAACGATGCTAAACAGTCTAAACGTAGCATCCATGAGGTTGGGAAACTGGGCAGGAATGGCCAGGGACTGTCAACAGCTGATGCAGAGTCAGAGAGCAGCAGTGGAGCCCAAGCCCTGAGGGCTGAGCAGGAAGCCAGGGGGTGTGGAGATCTGGGGTGGACCCCATAAGTTGAGGAGGCATGATCAGGCAGAGAATGGAGCAGCTTCCTGGAAAGGCAGTAGAACAGGGGAAGAGGCTTCTCCGGTAGCATCCTCCCTAACTGTTCCTGTCTTCCTGTTAGACACTGCTGAATGAGCTGGACCGAAGTTTGGGTCGGTACCGGGATGAGGTAAACCTAAAGACAGCCATCATGTCCTTCATCAATGCCGTCCTCAATGCTGGGGCTGGAGAGGTGAGGCTACTTCCTTTTACTCTTGGACCTCAGGAACAATATGAGTTTAGGAGCTTTCTAGGCAAATGACAGAGAGAAGGATGGAGGCATCTGGTTGGTGTGACAGCTGGGGCCGTTGTCATCTTCAGATATCTTTAGAACATCTTACCTCCTTCACTTGGGAACATGGAAAGACAGATTGCACAAGTCTAGTCCCACTCCACCAAGGCCCCTGACTGCCGAGGACCCACAATCCATCTTAGCAGTGGCTGTTAACAGTGGGGTTGGGACTGATTCTGACTTTGCTTCCCATGTGATTCTTTGGGGGTGTTGCCTAAGACTCAGAAGGCTCTAGGCAGTTCCCTTCAGCAGTAACGTGGTGCATTGTGGGTTGGGCACAAATCTCCAATGAGGCTGACATGTCATGGCTGGTGGGGGGGGGGGTGGAACTTCTTTGTGAGCAGAGAAAAACCTTTGGTCTTTCTTTCTAGAGACCCACTTTTGGACTGCTTTCTAAGTTAGCTAGTCATGTTCTTCTAGGAAAGTTAGAAAGAGTGACTTCTGGTTTCCCTTCTTCTGGGGACAGAATGGAATTCCCAGTTCCTTATGACAGTAATACTAGAAAAACCTGAAAACTGCTGGTCTCAGGTTCTAAGACAAGTGAATGTCCCAGTCAAGTTCAACCCAAAGGACAAAAGCAGCCAAGAGAGAAATTGACAACAATCTCTCCTCTTCCCTCCCTCTTGCCAGAATGCCTGTGTGTTCGTGTGTGTGTATGTGTGTGTGTGTGTGTGTGTGTGTGTGTGTGTGTACATACAGTTCTCCTTACCTTAATTATATCAGATAATCTAGGGAATAATCTATTCCTCAGATGGTGACATCATGGGATTTAGTCAGTACCAGCTTTTTAAGACTGTCATTTCCCCTGATCTGTTGGCAGTCATACCATGCCAGGAAAATTTTAAGACTATGAACTGTCTTAGTTACTTCTCTGTTGCTGTGATAATACACCATGATCAAGAAAAATTAATGAAGAAAGAGTTTATTAGGCTTACAGTTTCAGAAGGTTAGAGTCCATGACCATCATGATGGTTGGCATGGCAACAGGCAGGTACTGAAACAATATATGAGAGCTCACACACTTATCAGCAATTGGGAAAAAGAAAGAGAGTGAACTGGGAATGGTGTGGATGTTTTAAACCTCTAAGCCACTCCCAGTGACACACCTCCAACAAGGCCACACCTCCCGATCCTTCCCAAATAGTTCCACTAACTGGAGACCAATCATTCAAATACATGAGCCTTTAGGGAGCTATTATCATTCAAACTATTACATTCCACTCCTGGCCTTCATAGGTTTATGGCCGTCTCATAATGCAAAATGCATTTAGTCCAACTTCAAAAGTTTCCGTAGTCTTTCATAGTTTCAACATCATTTAAAAGTCCAAAGTCTTTTCTGAGAATCAAGGAATTCTCTTAATTTTTTACAACCCCTATAAAATCAAAAGGCAAATTACATACTTCCATCATACAATGGCAAGAATATATATTACCACTCCAAAAGGGAGAAATGGGGCATGAAGAAATACTGGACCAAAGCAAGATCAAAATCCACTGGGCGAACTCCAAATTCTATCACTCTCTGTCAGATGTCAGAGGGACTAGATGACTCTTCCCTCCGGCTTTGCTGGCTGCAGCACACTTGTCTCTTTGGGCTGCAGCTTTCCTTGGCAGACATCCCAAGACTCTGGCATCTCCAGCATCCTGGGGTCTCCAGTGCAGTCTGGACTTCTCCTTCACAGCCTCACACAATGGCCTCTCTGGGCCTCCATACAGGGACATCCCCCCCCCCCACACACACACAGCTTCAGTGGATTTCCTTAACTGAGGAGGAAGATTCCACAACCCCTTTACTCTTACATCTTTCACAACTCTAGATCCAGAACCACATGGTGATGCTGCCTCTTTGTTAGGCAGCCTCTTTGGAATGGAACCTGCCCCCTCCTTGAATTGCATTTCCATAAGGCTTGATTTGCTGCTCCATTTTAGGACCACAAACTCTGCTCTCACCCCAAAGACACCTCTCCTTTTATTCTATTTCTCTTTCTCTTCCTTGGCACAAGCCTTGGCTTCAACATTAAATTTCCGGGTGCTCTTTTCTCCTCAAACATTTGGTATTTCTTTTTGTTTCCCTTCTTCTTCACTGTAGAGCTGCCTAAGGGTGATCACTAATAACCACAAGATAAGTCAATATTAAAATCTGCCTTAAAATCTCCTCTGCCAAGTGAAATCAATCCAAAACTCTTCAATCTATCAGATTCTTGGGGCAAGGGAAAACAGCAGCCACATTCTTTGCCAAAATATTGCGAGAATGGTCTCTAAGCTAGTGGCTAATATTGTTCTCTTCTGAAACCTCTTGAGCTGAATCTCCATGGTCCACATTGTTCGCAGCACTATTGACTTCCAAACCCCAACTAGCATGGCCTGGTAAGCCCCACTTACAGAATTCAACCACTTCCCTAGTTCAAAGTTGCAAAGTCCAAAGAACATCATGGTCAGGCTTGTCACTGGCAATAGCCCACTCCTTGGTACCAACTTCTGTCTTAGTTACCTTTTTATGCTATGAGACACCTGAGAAAGGAAACTTATATGAGAAACAGTTTGCTGGAGCAAATAGTTTCAGAGGGGAAGTCCATGGCCATCATGGTGTGGAGCACAGCATGAGGCAGGCAAGCGTGGTGCTGGAGCAGAAGCTGAGAGCTTACATATGATTCACAAGCACAAGGCAGAGAGAGATAACTGTGAATGATGTGGAATAATGAAACCTCAAATCCCACCCCCAGTGACACACCTTCTCCAACAAGGCCACACCTCCTAACCCTTCCCAAACAGTTCTACTACCTATGGACCAATTATTCAAATACATGAGCCCATGGAGGTCATTATCATTCAAACCACCACACTAATCCCACAGATAAATAATACTCAGCCACTTTTGCAACTGAGGAAGCAAAGGCATGGCCAAGGGCACAAAACTAGAAAGCGGATCAGAAAAATAGCCAAGTCCCTGCCCTGTTCTGCTGCAGCACTACTCTTTGATACCAGAGGGCAAGCGACCACTGACCGGGGAGTGAAGTGGAAGGAACAGGGGCTGGTTGGCAGACTGACTTTAGAGAAATAGCAAGGTGGCGGGCAGTCTCTGGAAGTGGTTCTAGATGAGCTGGCTGCACAATGTGACGTGGGACTATGGCTGAGGTGGGTGCTGACAGACTCTATGGGTGTTCCTCTTGGACACGAGATGAGCCACTGAATCTGGTCCTCCCTTGGTGACCCTCAGGATAACCTGGAATTTCGCCTACATCTCCGGTATGAGTTCCTGATGCTGGGGATCCAGCCAGTGATTGATAAACTCCGACAACATGAGAATGCCATCCTGGACAAGTAAGGCCACAGTGACCCAGATACACCATAAACCTGTGGTGACAGCTGCTCTTGGTGGGGTTGCTAGGACCTTAGAGAAGGCTGTTTTCTTCTCCTGGGGACCAACTGCCATAGGAAGCCTAGTCTTAGAATCAGTACTCTGTGAGGCGGGTGAACCCATGCTGGCCTATAACATCCATGATGTTATAGACAGGTGAACCCAGTGGTCCTTAAGGTAGATGATCCTCTGGGAGACATTTAGAAATAGGTGGGTGTCCTTTGGTTTTCAACCCTGTCAGGGAGAGCATTGCTGACATTTGTGGTTTTGAAGGTGCAGCAATGCTAAATGTCCAGCTCTACAGAGAACTGCCCCACCTCAAATGTGTGCTATAAATACCCTGATGATCAAAATGCATGATCATGTTCTTATGTGTTACCAGTGGGCCACACTGGTTCTGTCTCACTCACTCGTGCAAGCCACTTTATTACACTGGGTGTTGAGAAGAGGGCAGGGGGATAGCTCAGCAAGTATGAACTCTTACTTTGCAAGTGCGAGGAACTGAGTGCAAGGATCTCCAGCATCCAAGTAAAAAGCCAAGTGTGGCTGTGTGGGGGCCTGAAACACCAACACTGTGGCAGGGGAGACAGAAGGATTGCTGGGGCTTTCTGGCTACCACCAGCCTTGACCCTCAGCAAGAGACCCTGGATCAAGGGAATAAGGCAGAGAGAGACAGAAGGGACAGCCAACCAACATCATCCCTTGGTCTCCAAAAGAACACATAATACATATGTGCATACAGCTCAGATATATACCCCACACATATACACATAGAAAAAGACAAAGACACATACACACACACACACACACACACACACACACACACACACACACACTAGGGTAAGGGAGGAAACGAAAGAATCGATCATTTTCATGTGGAAAGGGGGCAGTGTTTCCATGCAGAATAAAGGAGAGATTTGCTTTGAGGACTAAGTTGGAGATGATATGGTAATACCAGAAAGACAGATGGAAGAGAGTGGTCCTTGAAAGTAGGTGATTTTATCCTCCAGGAGGTAACTAGCAGTGTCCAGAGGTGTTTTGAGTTGGCAAGTTGGGAGTGGAGCCTCTGTGTTTTTGAGACAGGGTTTCATGCTATAGCCCAGACTAGATACAGCTCAGGCTGGTCTCAAATTCATGATCCTTCTACCTTAGCTTACCGAGTGCTCAGATTGCATATCTGATCCATCAGGGTTGGCTAGGGCAGAGGGTATACTGATATCTTATGGGTAAAAGTCAGGGATGCTGACAAATAGTCTGGAGCACACAAAGCAGCTTCCCATCATCAAGGACAACTGTGCCTAACAAGTCAACAATGTCAAAGTGGAGAAATGCAGATCTGTGGTGACTGGACCTTGACATGATCACCCTAAAGGAAGACCATGAAGTCTTATCAAGGAGATGGGGGTTGGCTTATAGTGTATAGACTCTTTCTGGTCTTGCCTTAGCCTCACCTGAATACGACTTTCAGCTAGTCAGTGGGATATTGAATGGGTTGGACCCCTCCACCAGGGATGTTCTAGATGTAATAACACTTTCTCTGTACCCCTACCTACCCCCTCCCATCTATCTAGGCATTTAGACTTCTTTGAGATGGTCCGGAATGAGGACGACCTGGAGCTAGCCCGGAGGTTTGACATGGTGAGGTGCCTCTGTGGTGGGACAGTTGTATGAGGTTCTGAGAAGTCCCACGACCACTGCTCCAGATCCTCGCTTAAAGTCAGTCCCATGCTGGCCAGATCTCCAGTGGTACCCTGTGGCCAGGTCCTGTTTCTGAAGGAACCCTGGTGGTGTGCTTGCTCTGGGGGCCTCACCGCATGAGCCATACCTGGTCATCTCCCCAAACGAGAAACCCCAAAGTAAGACAGCCAGCTCGTGAGTGAACAGCTGGCTTTTCCCTGCTGCCCCCTAACTTCCCAAGTTGCCTCTTTCTATCCCGAGCCAGATGGTGCTTAGCAAACCAAACCTTTTCATCTGGGCCTCGCAGGCTCAAAATACACACATCGCCCTTGCTTATGTGTATCATGCGATCCTACATAGACAATAGCCTCATTTGGGGCAGGGCTACCACACACTACACACTCACAAAGCCCGGGATTGCAGATAAGGAATCAGAGGTTAGAGAATTTAGCAGGTTACTAATTGTCCCATACCTAGAGCAGATCTGGGCCTTGAACTCCAGGCCATCTGCTCCTTTGAAGCATCTATGCCCCCTTCTTCCCTTAGTGTGGTTCAGTTGTTCCTAGGCAGGGTGGTTTTACTCCTGCCTCTCCGTGAGGCATTGGTCAAGTGTGGACATGCTTTGCATGTCACAACTTGGGGAGGGAAAAGGGAGGGGGCCATTGGCATCTAGGGGGCAGTCGCTAGGGACAGCACTAAACATTCTTCAAGACATGGAATGCCTCACCCTGCACCAAAGGATTATCTGCTCCAAGATGCCAGGGGTGCTGAGAAGGGGAAACCCGTCTGCATGATCCCTACCGCCACCCCTGCTTCATCCTTTTTGTTCCCGGATGACAGTCAGGAAAGGGGAGCTCCTCCCCGGAGAGGGATGGCGCTGGGAGGACAGAAATAGTAGCTCCCAGGGCTTTGTTTCTTCCGCGGCTGTCTGTCCGGCTCTGCCCTTCACTGTGGCCTAAACCCTCCAGGTTCACATCGACACCAAGAGTGCCTCCCAGATGTTTGAGCTGATCCACAAGAAGCTGAGGCACACGGAGGCCTACCCCTGCCTCCTGTCTGTGCTGCACCACTGCCTGCAGATGCCATGTAAGTACCCTGCGGGCACCACCGCTCTCCCGGGCACCACCGCTCTCTCGGGCACCACCGCTCTCTCCGGCCTTGGTCTCCATCCACCAGGTGGGGGTGAGCCTTTGATGGGGAGCTCGCTGGGCCTGGAGCAAGTCCCTCTGTGCTTGCCTTCAGGAGGCCAGGCCCAGTGGCTTAGGTTCCTCCCTCCTTGGGTTGCCTCATGCCACCCTGGGGGTGGGGCTAAGTACATGGTTGGAGCAACCCCAGCCTTGCAGTCCAACAAGCAGCCGTTTGATCATGACAAAAATGTATCTTCTGTGATCTGTTGATGGCAGGTACATTGAGTCTTCTTGTCATTTGCAAAAGGAAGTTTCATGTTTAGAGAAACAGAACAGATATGCAATGCTCATGTTGCTTTGTTCGTTTTGACTGTAGTGTGTGATTGTGTATGCAAGTGTGTGTGCATGTGTGTACATGTGCATGTGTGTGTACATGTGCATTCATGTGTGCACCTGCACATGTGTGAGCATGTGAGTGCCAGAAGTCAATATTAGGTGTTCTTCAGTCACTCCTCACCTTATTTTTTGAGACAGGGTCTCTCACTGAACCTGGAGACCACAGATTCAGGTAGACTGGCTGGCCAGTGAGCCTCAGGGCTCCTCCCACCTCTGCCTCCCCAGCCCCTTTATATAGATGCTAAGGATGGAACTTGGGTCCTAACGATTGTGTGGCCAGCACTTTACCAGTCTGACTCATCTCCCCAGCCTCGTGCTTGATTTGTTTTGAAGTTTTAGCATTCTTGCTTACTCCTACTCTCTTTATAGACAACAAAGAGCATCTTGGGAGCAGGTGGCTGAGTTCTCAAGATCCATGTGTTCATGGGTAATACTATGAGAATAAATTATTCAAGATTACTCATCGTTGCCCAAGAACGTAATTGGAAATGAACCTCAGCTGCATCCAGCTTTCCAAAAATAGAATATTTTGAAAATTTGTTTTGTCCTCTGTAACTCAGCCTAATCAGGATCGCCAAAGTCATGGTGGTGGCGGTAACAACTACAACTTATTGTGTTCCAACTCGGGGCACATCTGATGGGAGCTTCTCAGCACATTGTTGCTGAACTTCAGGACAGCCTGTATGCTATTACTTCTGAGTGGGTTCTTCACATAGACTTGTTGTTTTTCTTGGTTTCTGGTCAGGCTTTAGAGAAAGCATGTAGCTGTGAGCTGCCTGCACACCACATTCCCCAGGAACAGCAAACTGACAGGCTAACAACATGGTGTGGGGAGAATGGTAAGGGAAGACAAAGACAGGGAGCCACACCAGGGAGTCACAGTTCTCCAGACTCAGCCCAGGGGCTGCACAAATGGCTGGCAACTAAAGGCACTTGCTTCTTGAGTTCAGGTTTCCAGAACACACATTTGGTGTCACACAAATACTTGTAACTCTAGCTCCAGGGGATCTGACAACTTCTTCTGGTCTTTGGGGACACACACAGACATGTATAACACACACACACACATACACACACACACACACACACACACACACACACACACACATGCACACACACGGAGAGAGGGAGACATATATAATATACACACAGATATATATATGTATATATATATATAATACACACACACAAACACACACACAATTTTTTTAAATCTCAAATTCAGCCCAGATCTTCATGGAAGCTGCTGGAATCTGGTTTCTTCTGCTCCCAGAGGCTCCCTGTTTGGTGAGCCATAAGCAATGTGAATGGGCCCCTCTCTTCTGCCTCTAAATGGGGCTTTGAAGACACAATTGTCTAGCTTGCAGGCAGAATTTGATGTCAGGATTAAAATAATTTTTCCTAGTGGCTATTAAAGATGAAGCAACCCAGGAAGGAGAGGTAGTGGCTCTTGTGTAAAGAAGAAGTCCACACCCAGGTGGACGGTGATACCTGAGGATGAGAAGAAGCCTTTGCCTTCATAGTTCAAGGTCATCTCCACCGAGAAGCCTCCCTGGGTTCCCTCAGCCCTTCTTCAACTCATCCTGATGCCCTTAGCACATATATGGGACCAGCTTCCATTCATCCTTTTCTGTGGAAACAAAGATAATCATGAAATCTTGTGTTACGTTTTCCCTGGAGACCTCATTATCGAGCCTGTTATATTTTCAAATAGATGCTTTTTATAGACAGTAGAAAAGCCATTCACATGCCCAGGGCACAGTATGCCCAGGGTCTCAACAAGAAAGAGGAAGCACTTTGCGCTGTAGAGAAATGTTAGGAGGGTTGACCAGGTCATGAAAGGCCATCTGCAGATAATGAGGAGTTGACTGGATTGTGAGTCTCCATGACTGGCAGCAGCACTACCTCTTCAGTCAGACCAGGAGCTTCCCAGGAGGGGGAGGGCTTGCCTTGCTGGCCTGAGCCTAGGCAGTCATGGCAGAGCAAGGACTCCAGAGGTTCGAGGGCTCAGGACAGCTCCAATGCCTTCTGTCCCTCAGACAAGCGGAATGGTGGCTACTTCCAGCAGTGGCAGCTCCTGGACCGAATCCTCCAGCAGATCGTCCTCCAGGATGAGCGGGGCATGGACCCTGACCTGGCCCCGCTGGAAAACTTCAATGTCAAGAACGTCGTCAACATGTGAGTTACAGCTGGCCTCTGACCTGGCCTCTGCCAGCTCTGCTTCTCTCCCTCTGGGTTCCCCTAGCAAAACTTCAGCTCCCCCTCCAACCCGTGTGAGACTTCAGAAACTCTGTTCTGTAGTGTATAGAAGCCCCTGTCCAGTGTGGAAGCTGGGTTAGTTACTTTTCTTGTTTGTGTGGCAAAATACTTGGACAAAGCAGAGGAAGGGAGGAAGGAAGGGAGGCGGAGGGAGGAGGGAAGAAAGAAAGGAAAAAGGAAAGAAGGGAAGGAGGGACAGAGGGAGGAAGGAAGGAAGAAAAGAAGGGTGGATTTCTTTTGGCTCATAGCTGAGTGTATAATCCATCTGGCTGCAGGATCTTGAGGTTGCTTATCAGGGTGCAAAGAGAGAGATGATGTGGTGCTCAGCTGGCTTTCTCCTCTGTGTGGCCCAGGTCCCTAGCCCATGGAATGGTACTGGTGGGTCTTCTTTCCTCAGTGAACCCAACCTAAGAAATTCCTCACAGATATGCCCAGAGGCTTGCCTCTTTGGTGACTCTAGATCCTGTCAAGATGGCAGTCAAGATTGCCCATGGCAGCAGCCATTATTTGGCCTATGAGTATTGGACATACATGGCAAGTGTAACCGAGAGACCGGATTCTTTGTCTCATTTAAATGTGAATAACCCCATGTCATAAGCCTGCTGGTGACTGTGCTGGACAGTATGAGCGTGTGTTACACTCTCAACTCTGTTCTCCATGGTCCACTGCAAGGCTTAGCCAGAGGAACTAAGAGCATTTACAGAGAGCACTGGCCTGTAGACTGTAGGTCATGAGCCAGCCCAGTCCTCCAGTTAGGGCTGAGAATTGTTTTGTTTTTCCTTTATTTATTTATTTTTGTTTTGGAGTGTGTGTACATATGTCATGTGCATACCTGTGTATGCATGTTCATATGTGTATGCATGCACTTGTAGGATGTGCATGTGGAAGCCAATGGACAATCTTGGATACTATCCTCAGGTACATTGTCCATCTCCTCTGAGATGGGGTCTCTTGGTGGCCTGGAACTCCCTAATTAGGCTAGGCTAGCCAGTTAGAGAGCTGCAGGAACCTGCCCATCTCCACCTCCCTGTGCTGGGATTACAGGTGTGCACCACCTCATCCATTACCTTAGCAGGTTCTGGGGATCAAACTCAAGTCTTGAGCTTTACCCCCGAGCTATTGCCTTAGCATGTCCTTATACTTCACACCAACAAACCCAGGACCGTGTGCCCTCCACTGTGCACATAACACCAACAAACCAGGACTGTGTGATGGCCACAGTGCACAGTGCACATAACACCAACAAACCAGGACTATGTGATGGCCACAGTGCACAGTGCACACAACACCAACAAACCCAGGACCGTGTGCCCGCCACTGTGAGCATAACACCAACAAACCCAAGACTGTGTGATGGCCACTGTGCACAGTGAACAAAACACCTAAATACCAACGCTGGCTTTTTACAGAAGGTTGGTGGCCACAGACATGGGACACAGCCATTTGAACATAAACCAATTGCATGAGTTGTCAGAGCCCAAGACCTTTTACAGAATGTACTGGAAGACACACAGAAACCATTCATGTTTATTTTGGTGAGCTAATAATAAGACCTACCTTAATGTCCTGGGTATTTTTAATTAATTTTTTTATTTAGCTTTGATGAGTTTGAGCTAATTGTCCTTCCAGGGACAAATTGCCTTCTTGATTTTGCATTTTAAAGCCAAATGCAAAGTGGATTTTAAATGACTCTCATTTTGTTTGCACAAATGATCAAGAGTTGGTTCCGTCCAACCCCTAACTGGTTTGTTGCTCAAGCACTGTTAGTAAACTAATCACAAGGTGGCTTCAGTTTGGTTTTCTGCAAACTCTCTGTATTATTTAGTGAGGAGACATTTCCTGTGGCAGACATGATGATTCCTGGGGTCTAGCAAAGCCTCTGTGTCTTCTTGGACTGCAGAGGTCTTTAAAATCACTTTAAGCTACTGCAAATGGGAGGGCTGGTCCCACATATGAACCAGCATGTGAGACCTGATTTAGCTTTAAATGTCTCTCCTCTGAGGCCCCAGAGGTCAGAATAGGAATGGGAAGGTGGTATCTATGCATGGATGCGTGCATGTGCCTGCCTGTGCATGTGTGTGGTATGACTGGCCTTTTCTCTTCTTGTATCTGCTCCATTTCTCCTCTGAGTGTGTCTGTGTCCCAGATCTACTGGCTAACACAAGTTTCTGATACCCCTCATGATGCAGCTGGGGACAGGAGGCAGGAAGGAGGAAGGGGAAAGGTCTTAGAGGTCTTAACTGATGGGCTGTGAAATAACAGACCTTCTGCTCACTGGGTGTGCACATGAGTGCATTGGGGTCCTCTAGAGTTTCTTGCTAAGAGCCTTTCCCTATAGAACCCAAAGCATGGACCTTGCAAGACGTTCCCCACCCCCATCAAGATGGTTGTCTATCGCTTCTCTGGCAGCACACACTGGCCTAGAGTTTGATGTTTCCAGTTATCTGCTAAATGGACCCCTGGGCTCCATAGACAAATGACATCAGCCCCATTCAACCACAAGCGCCCAGACTGCCATCTGCTCCACTCACACAGGCTGTGTCAGCAAACTCTCGGGGCACTAACAGGTCCCAGCACAGCCACGCCGTCTGAGCTGATTAGCCCATCTGCATTTGCCTGGCCCCAAGCAGAACCAGTCTACCCTGCACCCCTCCCCAGACCAGGGAACAGAATCAAGACTCTGTCCATGCCCAGGGAACCACTTCTTTGGGTGGTAAAAGATGTAGCACCCCAATGACCACAGTAGCAACCCTCCAAAGAAATCTCACCATGGGCCGGCAAGATTGTTCAGCAAGTGTAGACGTTTGCTGCCAAGCCTGATGGCCTGAGTTCAATTATGGGAATCACATGCTGAAAAGAAAAAGAGAAAATAAACCTGCAAAGTTGTCCTCTCTGATTCCACATGCATGGAATAGAAAAATAAACAAATGTAAAAATGTAATGATAACTGGGCTGTCAGGATGGGATTCAATCCCTCATAACTTCAGGGTCTGAGGAAAGGCTAATTTAACACCTGTTAGAAGAGTTTGCTATGAATGAAGCTGTCCTGTGTCTCAGATGTGCCCACAATCATGCTCCATCACCCCTCTGCTCTGTTGGGCGGATAGCTTCCCATGCCCTTACATGTTCGACTGACGTTTTTGGCTCTTAGGGGTGTGTGTGTGTGTGTGTGTGTGTGTGTGTGTGTATGTATGTGTGTGTGTGTGTGTGTAAGTGTGTCAGTATGCATACATTTATGTGCATGTACTAGAGACCGCCTGAGTTCAGTACTCTATCTAGCACTTACCGCTAACTCCTATCAACTGTCACACAGGGAGTTGAATTAGAAATGACTTGGGGTTCCTTCCTGTTCTCATGGTCCATGAGGACACAGAGTGAGAATGGGGACCTGGAGAGGCATGTCTGGGGAACAGAGATGCCTGTCTTCCAGGGAGAGGTGAGAGAACGCCAAAGTCACGTGGTCCCTCCCACTTCTCCACAGGCTCGTCAATGAGAACGAAGTGAGGCAGTGGCGGGACCAAGCAGAGAAGTTCCGGAAGGGTGAGAGGGGGTCCGCCCAAACCGGCTACACCCACCCCTGCACCCGTGCCCACCCTGCCTGGGACTCCATCTCCTCCCTCAGAGAAGTCATACCTGCTCCCTCTCCTCTCACTTTCCCGGGGTCCCGTCCCCTCCAGAACACATGGAGCTCGTGAGCAGGCTGGAGAGAAAGGAACGGGAATGTGAGACAAAGACACTGGAGAAGGAAGAGATGATGAGGACCCTGAACAAGATGAAGGACAAGCTGGCCCGCGAGTCCCAGGAACTGCGCCAAGCTAGGGGACAAGTGGCAGAATTGGTAGCCCAACTCAATGAAATCTCAGTACGCGTGCACGGGCATCATCCAATTCCCATTCCTGTAGTTCAGCCAGCCCCCTGAGTTTCAGGTTAGAGTGGGCAGCACAAGTGTGGGGGGAAGAGAAGAACCCCGATATGAAGGAGAAGAGAAAGGGGGGCCTTGAGCCACAACCCAAGTGCTCGTTAGTCTGTGTGGGTGAGCCCTTTATGTTAACAAATTCAGGATGGGATGACACCGTTCCTAGACGTGTATCTTGCACAGGAGTGCATGTAGAATTCCTGCCCCTTCCTTCTGGCTGGATGTCTCTGTGCAGCAAGTAGCCTGCACCACTGCATGCATGCATCCAGATGTTTCGCTTTGGTGGTTATGACTTTGGTTGCCTAGTGTCTGTGTGTATGTTTAACTTTGTGTGTGTGTGTGTGTGTGTGTGTGTGTTCGTACATGTGTGTGCCTGTATCTGTGTGTGTCTGTATCTGTGTGTGCACATGCACATGTGTGTCTGTGTGTGTGTGTGTGTGTGTGTGTGTGTTGACTGTCTGAAATGCAGAGAGAGAAAATGGTGTCTCAATGTACATGAAGGATTGAAGAAGGTTCAGTAGGTAGGAAATGAGGATAACATGGAGACTCGGTTAGCTTGAGTACTGATGGGCACACCATCTTCCCTCTTTTGTCTTCCCACAGACCGGCCCAGTGTCTTCCCCACCTCCCCCTGGAGGTCCACTCACCTTGTCTTCCTCCACAACAACCAATGATCTGCCTCCACCCCCACCTCCGCTCCCCTTTGCCTGCTGCCCACCCCCACCCCCACCGCCCCCTCCTCCTGGAGGGCCTCCGATCCCCCCAGGTGCTCCGCCTTGCTTCAGCTCAGGCCTACCCCTGCCTCAGGACCCCTTCCCCAGCAACAGTGCCCCACTCAGGAAAAAGCGCATCCCCCAGCCTTCACACCCACTGAAGTCCTTCAACTGGGTCAAGCTGAATGAGGTAAGTTGCTAAGGGACCGACAGGCAGCTCCATGTCCTGCACCTTGCACTTTGCACAAGTCATCTTGATCCTCTGTTTGGTCAGGCGTTAGGGTGGGCATGGTGGGCACTGATGAGGGGCTTGCTGGAGTCAGGTGGCTCGCTGTCCCCTCTGGACACCAACACTGGAGGAAGTGTTCAGTGCAGACCTTGTGTTTCCTGTCAAAGCCACTTGCAATGAACCTGTGTGTGCCAGGGGTGAATGGAGAAGCAGACATTAGGAGCTGGGGAGATGGCTTAGTGGACAAGAGCGCTTTCTCTGTAAGCATGAGGAGCTGAGTTTGAACCCCATCATCCACATAAAAAGCTAGTTATGGCTGTATGTGCTCTTAACCCCAGCACTGAGTAACAGAGACAAGAGGATTCCAGGAGCTTGCAAGCCAGCTGGCCTAACTAAAGTGGCAGGCTTTCAGTTCAGTGAGACACCCTGCCTGAGAGAATGAGGCAGAGGTGATGAAGGAAGAAATGGCGTTGCCTCCTGAGAGCACTGGATCTGACTGATTAGGATGTGTAGCCTGAAGTGCTTACAGAGCACTTGGTTTTACTTACTCAGCCCTAACCAATCCTAGTGTGCCTCTGTGTTGACCATGGAGATCACTTCCCCGGTCTGTTACCGTAGTTTGATTGTCCATCGTGGTCTCTAAGATCCTTCGACTTCTGGCTGCCCAGTCTGGGTGGAAACATGGAGTGTGAATACTGCCCCTCCATCTCCCGAGTACTGACGCATGACAGCTGCCTCTAACAGCATTTCACAGCTAGACCCGGAAAGCTCCAACCTTCTCTAGGCAGCAGCTGTAACTTGCACATGCTGCTCTGCCATGTTGCAGTGAGAAAGCCAAAGGCCAGGAGCACGTGTGCAGGCAAAGAACATTCCAGAACCTAAAGGCAGAGGCTGTGCGGGAAGCAAAGCATGTTAGTCTGTTGACATGGTCAAAAAATGTTTAAACTCTCACACTTTCAACTTATAAATTGTTTTTTAAAATGTAGCAAGTTAGGGGCCAGTGAGATGCTCAGTGTACAAAGGTGCTTGCTGCTAAGCCTGAGAACCCAAGTTGGACCCCTGAAACCATGAGGTGGAAGGAGAGAACTGACTTCTGAAAACTGACTTCTGACCCCCCTCGATATGTGTGTCGTAGTCTATATGACTCACCCCAAAATAAAAAACATGTAAAAATAATTTTAGTAGATGTGAAGGACTTAGATAGATAACTCAATTGGAAAAGTACTCGACATGCAATTCTAAGGACCCGAGTTCGATCTCTATCACGCATGTGAAAATAAAAAAGAAAAGGAGAATTAGTTGAACATGGTAGCATGTGCCTGATCCCAGCACTGAAGGGGCCATGACAGGAACGTCCCTGAGGCTTGACTGCCAGTCAGCCACGTGAGAAACCCTGTAAAGAAGGGGATCAGCTCCTGAGGAACAACACCTGCAGTTGACCTGGTCCACACATGCACAGTACACACGTGCATGCACACACATATGTGTACCCACACATGACATGTATTAAATTATAGCATGTGGCAAGGATTAAGAAAATACAGTCAAGGACTGGTAAATGCCTTGGCAGGTGAAGTGCTGGCTGTGTAAGCCTGATGGTGTGAGTTCAGTCCCAGAAACCACTGTAAGGGTGGAAAGAGGGAACCTGACTCTACAAAGTTATCCTCTGACCTTTGCATGAACACACATCGCATACGTCATAAACAACAACAGTAAAAGAAGAAAATACAGTCATGACCATCAGCAGCTTCTCTGTACTGTCGTGATGCTGGCCTCCATGCTTGGGGTTTTTCTCTGTGGTCCAGGATTAATGAAGGCTACATGATTCCTTAGGGACCGCAAGTAGGGTCGTGTACCCGTCCTATGGGTGGAAGCGCAATGAGTGATGTTTGAGAGCCTACTATTCAATCCCAACTTTTTGATTCTGTGACAGGGCAGATGATTTAATTATTTGACTTTCAGCTTCCTAGCTGTAAATTGGGGGGCAGGGTCATCACAACGCCCTCCAAAGGATGGCTGTGAAGACTGGCTGATATACTGTCTAGAGTGCACTCTGGCATGGACAGTCTTAATGATGTGAGATTAGTTATTATTCGTGGTGTTTCCCACGTGTACTCTAAGTATGTCACCACGATTCTCATGTCAACAAAGTTGAACTATGCGTCCCCTAGACTCAGTTTCCCATTTGGGCTATGGGGGTGAAATACTATCCATCCATTTGCCCACAGGTCACATAATAGCAGGGCCAGAAATGTCAGTCAGTGGATCTGCTCAGCCCCAAAAGCGGTGCTCTGTGAGGGAACCGTCCTGGAGCATGGTCCTGGGAAAAGGCTGCGTGTGACTTCTGTGGCTATCTCCAGGGGTCTGAAGTCCCAGGAATCTAGGCTAGAGATGACAGAGTGTTGGAAAAATTAAATCGGAGAGTTATCATCCAAGGTGGATATACCAGGGAGATTTGCTCTGACCTCCACAAGAATACAAAGGACTGGAATCTTCACTCTTATGGGTCTCCTTTCCCCACCCCTACCCATGTGCAGGAGACACTGGGTCCCCAGATCCCCCTTTGCCTCAGTTTGCTCCTCTCCTGCCATCCTGACTCAGTTCCCCATTCCATCCTCTCTCTCTGCCCCCCCCCATGTCTTCCTTTCCAGGAGCCAAGTTTCTCTCTCTAGCCCCTTCCTCTATCCTACATATGCTCTTAAATGTACACACACACACACACACACACACACACACACACACACACACACAGCGGTTGTTTCCACCGTGAAAAGAATGCGTCTGTGTTGGCTTTGGCCAGTTGCCTACATCCCTTGCTGCTGTGAGTTTCCCAGTCCAGCATTCCACATGAGGGTCCCTGGCTTTCAGAAGGCCACAGGAATGTCTCCTCCCTCTTGACTCTGGCCTAGCCTCCCCTTTTCAGAGTTTAAGAAAATAGAAGTGAGGAAAAGGTAGACTGTCTCAAATCTGAGGAGGAGCCGTAGCCAGGGGTTAGGATGGTGGCCTGACAAGGCCTTTGGACAGGTGAGAGTAGGCGACTGGGAGATTGTTGCTCCAAAGACAAATGCCAGAGAGGAGACAAGGATTCTTGGAGGAGGGGTTGTCGGTGAGGAGGGGTGCTCCCCTATTCCTTGCTTGTCCTCTGGACCATCAACACGGTGTTACAAGGTTGCTGGTGCAGTGTGGGCTTCTAGAGACCCTAGCACAAGCGTCCAAAACCATGGAACACTGCTTCCATCGAGGAAGCTGGAAACTACACATGTATGGGTCAATGGCAATCATAAAAGATGGGGACCTTCCCTGGCTCTGAGCAACAGGAAGTTGAGGCAAGTTTTGCTGATCTGAGCTGAGTCACTGCATGGGGCCAGCGTGTCCCAGCTTTTGGCATGTGTCCACTTTCTGGTAATCTGGGAAAGTAGGAACAAGTTCCTGGGAAAGAAAATGACCATCTCAGATCCAGGGAGCGTGCTCTATGCACAGGCCCAGACGATCCCACATATGTGTGAGCCACAGTGTTTCCAGGGACTCCAGTCAGAGAGTGCTCCAGGCATGTACGGTGCTCCCGGAGCACTGCCTTTGGTTGTGTCCTTCTGAAGAAGCACAGGCCCCTCCTTCTGTGTGTGCCCCAACACTCCAGTGCTTCCAGTGGTGTCTGAGACACTTCCATCGGCCTCACATGGAGGGAGGGACAAGCAGGAGGTTGTCCTCTAGAACACCGAGGAAGCGGGAGCTTGGAGAAGGGTGGGTGTTGTTGGACCCCCTTCTGGAAGTATGAGCGCCTGGCCACTGTAGCCTGTGCCTTTGGTCTGCCTGTGGGGACAATGGGTTAGGAGACTACTGGCATCTCTGTCACGGAGGAGCCGGGTCAACCAGAGGTTCTTCTCCTTACCCTGAATCTTAGGAGCGTGTCTCTGGTACCGTGTGGAATGAGATTGATGACATGCAGGTATTTCAGATTCTGGACCTGGAAGATTTTGAAAAAATGTTCTCGGCATATCAGAGGCACCAGGTAAGACCATATCCTCTGGTCTCTTGGGTCTTGACTTTCAACCTTCACACACACACACACACACACACACACACACACACACACGCACACACATGCTCACATATGCGCACACACATACACATACACACACAGACACACACGCACGTGTGCACATGCACACGCACACGTGCACACGCACACACATGCTCACATACACGCACACACATACACGCACACACATGCTCACACACACACAGACACACACACATGCACACGTGCACACGCACACATGTGCTCACATATGTGCGCACACACACACACATACACACACACCTTGTATTTAAAGCTTGCCTGTTCTCTCATTTCCCTTTTCCCCTCTATCTTTCCTTCATTTTCCTTCCTCACAGATATGACTTTATTGGTAATAAGTTTCTATGTTCCTGCCAAGGGCAAAGAGATAAATAAGAGCCGCACAGTCCAGTGAGGGCTCAATGCGCCTTTCCTAGGGATGGAATGGTATTTTCCCTCATTGGAAGCGGACTCCCAGACTTGGCCTCTGTTGAGCACTGTTCTGTTTGGTTTGGGAATAATAGACTATACCTAGAGGCCGCTGTAGTTTTCAGCCTACGTTTCCCACCATTTCCCCCCCATACACTCACTCACACACTCACACACTCACCCACACGAACAGGCACACACACATACACACAATGCACATATACACTTTCACATATACACACAGACACACACACACACACACACACACACACACACACATACACACACACACACACCTACAGAGAAGTTAAAGGTGTAGGGAAGGTGATGGATGCTACTCCAGGCCACTTCTGAGGATCAAGCCTGGGCCTGGGGCCTGCTCTGCTGAGTCTGTGTACATGGCCAGTCCTCCAGCCACCGAGAATGTAAGGGGGTGTGGCTTGTGGCCAGATACAGGTATAAAATGATAAGCACTTGTAGGGACTGCCAGGGTACCGATTGTCAGGTCTCACCTTCCAATACTGAGCGACTCTGAAGATGGGAGGGGGCTCTGGAATCTGAGTGCAACTGTCACGCCTGGGGGCGTTCCCCCAGGTCCACTTGGTGAGGAATAGCCCTGGGGCTCTATGGCCCTTGCTTTCTCTGTGCATCTGCTAAGGTTTACACATTTATTCCTTCATCTCTGCTTGGCCCAGGACGCTGGCCTTGAGGACTTGTGCTATACTCAGGGGCCCTGAACCCTGGTTGGTGGCTAGGTGCTGAGGCCTGCCTCCAACAGTCTGCAGAGGGTCCCCTCCTTTGTTTTTTGCCGAGTCTAGACCTAGAGATGACTCTTCATGGGGTAGTCAGGGCCAAGGTCTCATGGGACCTAGCCAAAGGAATAGTGTGCCGTTGACACTGGCCCGTCTTGGGGTTCCAGATAAAACAAATGGTTGTTTATTTGATTTAAATGTGGGTGTCTGTGACATCTGATCCTCTACTCTTAATTCCAAGCAGTGTTTTAGCTCATGCTGTGGTTAGGCTGGCATGCTCAGGGCAGTGGTCAAGGCTGCAGGGAAGAGTCATGTGAACACCTGTGCCCTGAGTAAGATGGAGGTAGGGTGTATGCATGTAGCAGATAGGCAAGCCCGTGCCTCCTCTTTGTTTGTGATGGGATTCTGGACTGGCCTCTCCAGACCCCAAGGCCCTAAGCTGTGAGAGGAGACATCCAGGAAAGATTTCACGTGGGACTTAAGGCCTCCCGGGCTGCTGGGGAGCATTAGGTCTGAAAGCCATCTGATCTGCCCACTTCAGGCTGCTGAGCCCGCTCCCTCACAGCTCAGCGGGACTCCCTCACAGCTCAGCGGGCTCCCTCACAGCTCAGTGGGGCTCCCTCACATCAGTATCTAGGACCCAAGTCACAGGAGTCAAGCTAGAGCAGTCCCAGAGGCCAAACTGACCTGGTGAGCCACGGGGCAGAGGAGGTCCTGAGACCTCTCTTTGTCCTAGGTGGGTTCTGAGTTTGTGGCTCCAACTCCATCAGTGTCAGGAAGAAAGACATGGGACAAGCTGTGCTTTTCGGTCCTCTTAGACATCAGCTAAGCAAAGGGAAGGGCAAATTCAAGGTTGCCTGCTTTTCCTGCCTCAGAGATCAGGATTAGCACCCGCTCTCCCCTTAGCAGGTTCTCAGCAGAGGCAGGGAAGAACTAGTTCTCAAAGCTTGGGATCCTAGTTCTCATGTTTGGGGGCTACATAACTCAACTGGGCACCTCCCTGGGTCCCACAGTGGCAGGCTGCCTGGTGTTTGCTTGCCCAGCTTCTCTGAGGGCATGCCTGCCTTGGGCTGCTGCCCCTGACTATCTCTGGGTTCCTGTCTCCTGTTCTGGGGACACAGTAAACAGAATAGATACCAAGGATGCCCACATGGGTCTTGATGTTCCTGAGTCCCCAGCCTATTGACTAACATTGTGCATGTTTAGCTCTCTCATGGCTGTGGCTGCTGCCTGCCTAGGAGCTGCTAACTAACATGATTCTCAGCAGGTGAGTTACTCTTGTTCCATCTCTTACCCACTGTCCTGGGCTGCAGCCTGAAACTGGGTCCATGAGAGAAGGCTTGCCTGCATGGCCTCCAGCCTTTATTACTCATCCATGTAGGGTGGCGTGCAGGAGGGTCCCCAGAGAGAGAAAGGAAATATGAGAGATGGAGGGCCTCCAAGGAGACCTCTGCCAGCCGCGGAGGCGAATGTCCACAGAATGGAGAATGCTTCTAGGTCCTTTGTGTCACCTGCCAGTCCCAAGGCAAGGCTTTCCAGCGTGACTACACATGTTGGGCACTACACAACTCCAGAGGGAAAATCCACAGACAATGGCGTGCCTGGCAGGCCCTGGAGTTGTGTGCCTTGGAACATGTGCTCTGGGAAAGTCCCTAGAGTCATAGCTGTGTGCTAAACAGGCTCCCAAGTCCCTGGTCGGGGAGGTCCAACAGGAGGAGGTTCACGAGCTTTGATTTTGCCTACTGGCATCCCAGAAGTGAATTCAGTATGGATTCTGCCTTTGTTTTCCCACATGACCTTGTAAAACCCTTTGGTCCTGGCATATTGAGATAGACTGGAAGTCTCCAGGAGTTCGAAACTATGGCGTTACGGGGGTTCGGATCAGCTTCTCATCATAAGCTCAGGGAGGCTATGGGTGGGTCTATGATAGGCAACACCATATTGCCTGAAGCCACAGAGATCAATTCTGGCTTCCATTTCCACAGCTCCTTTCCTGGGTTTCCAAGAGAGGCCGAATTTGAAGAGGGGGTACCCTTTGCTACCCTCTACCCTTCCTAGCCCAAGCTAATCATAGATCCTCTCCTAAGAATTGGTGGTTACTGCCTTACCTCTCCCGTCTTCTCTTTCTCTTTCTCTGTGTCCACTGGGTCAGGGGCATCCCCACACTGAAGGAAGGGCAGGTCTGGGAGGTGGGCAAGACGCTCTGGGCACCTACCTCAGTGGTCCCCATTTAACTCGTTTGCAGAAAGAACTGGGCTCCACGGAAGACATCTACCTGGCTTCCCGCAAGGTCAAAGAGCTGTCAGTCATTGATGGCCGGAGGGCCCAGAACTGCATCATTCTTCTCTCCAAGTAGGTACTCACCTGTAGCAGGGAAAGGCACTCCCAAGGAGAAGCCCAAAATGGGAGGTAAAGGGGCTGAGATTTGGATATAACTCTACAGGAGAGTGCTTGCCTGGCTGCCCAGCGTGCACCAGGCCCTGGCTTCATCCAGAGCACAGCAAAACAACACACATGACAGCTGAGCTGCAGGCCCGGGGAAAGGTGGCCGAGGATCAGTGGCGATGTTGGCCTTGCCTCTCTGACTTCCCCAGAGGAGAGGGGGATGGATGCTGGTCTAGACCTCTGTCCTGCAAGCCCATGTGGAGCCGCAGCATGGGCTCTTCAGACAGGAAACTGCCCTGTCCATGAGGCTTTTGACGAGTGGGCATCTGCCACTCTAGACCCACGGAGGGAGGGCCCACTCGGAGAGGCCTGGCAGCGGCATGACCTCAGCCTGCAAGCATTTCCCTGGGCTTTGGAACAAACAAGCAGTATCTGTATTAACAGCACGGCTTCTGTGTGGGGGCCTCCCCCGGGCAGGGGCAGGGGCACCGCCCCAAGCTCTATTCTTAGTACCGCCTACAGCCTCCTCTGGGACATCTGCCCCCTCTGCCCTCCCACAAGTTCCCTGGCCTGAGTTTCTGCCATTGAGTGGTGGAGGAGTGCCGCTTCCCTAGGGTTCTCGGCGGGTGTGTGCGTGGAGGGCTGGAGAGGGACTGTGTAGGTGGCGGGCAGGGAAGACTGATGGGAGCTGGGTGGGAACTGGGCACTGTCAGAGACGCAAGAGCGAGGCTGTTCCCCCAGAGTTCTGTTGACACCCTGCTCCATCCTCCCATGGAGATGCTGAAGATATTTGAGGTAGGAGGGAGGGTTGGAGGAGGAAAAAGGCCTGCCAGAATGCCTCTGCCCGTCCATCTCAATCCCACGTGTCTCATCAGCTCTGACAAAGTTCAAGCAAGGCATCAGGGACTCGGGCTTCGATGAGAACTAAAACACTCATTAATGACATATGGAGTGCATCGGACGTCCTCTTCATTAAAATTAGACTCTATTATGAAATTGGCCTGGGAAGCCTGTGTGGAGGAGGGAGGAGAGAGGGTTCGAACTGGGGCTGGCGAGGAGAAGGTGAGGGCCAGGCCAGGCTGCTCAGGGCGGGTTTGTTGCAGGTTGAAGCTTTCTAATGAGGAGATACGCCAGGCCATCTTGAGGATGGATGAACAGGAAGACCTCGCTAAGGACATGCTGGAGCAGGTGAGGACCCTCAGGAGAGGAGAGGAGCCCAGCCTGGGGCAGCCTCGGCCCAGAAAGGCTGAAATCCATGGGTCAAAGAGACGTGGATCTGGAGGCACTCACGTTTCCAGAAACTTCCCAGGACTAGGCTTTCTTCTAGGACAAGCTGCCAGAGAACTGTGTGGCCCCTGCAAAGTCCCAGGGAAGGATCTGGCGGCAACAGTCATTTCCTCCTCTGATTCTTTCACTTTAATCCATTGTGTCCTTTAAGAAAGACCTGGGAAATGGCACACAGGCATGCTGCCAATTGGGCTTTATTAAAATGAAGAGCACAGTTGTCAAGCATGCTTGATATCCTGGGTTCCATCCCCAGACTGGGCATTGTGGTGCACATCTGTAATCCCAGAACTGGGGTTTGAGGCCAGCCTGGGCTTCATGATACTCTATCTCAAAAGAGGAGCTGGGCTGCTGGAGAGATGGCTCAGCAGTTAAGAGCACTTTCTGCCCTTTCAGAGGACCCAGGTCCATTTCCTAGCATCCATATGCTGCCTCACAACCACCCATAACTCTAGTTTCAGGGGCTCCGACTCCCTCTTTCTACCTCCGTGGGCACCAGGCACACACATGGTACGTAGACTTACATGCAGACAAAACACCCATGTACATAAATTAAAATAAAATTTAAAATCTGAAGAGAGAAGAAAAAGAGCCAGTGTCAATCCAAAGGATGCATTTTGCTTCGGGTGATAACAAGCCCACAGTGCTGACAGCGTTTTTCAAGCAGACATATGACAAATGGCTTGGATTTGGAGTAAGGAACACTACAGATAAATGAGAAAGTGGCAAAGGCCCCGTTTTGAAACTGAGCTGAAACCAGTGTTTTATAGAAGATGGTACCTGGCAGCCTGTGATCATATGAAAGGCCCCAATGTCAGCAGTCACCAGAGAAGACAGCCAACCATAGAAAAGGAGTGTCACAGGCCCACACGTTAGCTAAGATTAAAGACTGACGGTCACCTGTTGACAAGGGTGTGGCAGAACTGGAATTCCCACTCAGCTCACTTTGCAGAGCTATTTGGCATGCGTATTAAGGCTAAATGTACGTCTGCCCAGGAATCTCCCTCTTAGGCACACACTAAAGAGAGGCCAATATAAATACTAAAAGACATATATAGACATAATTATAATAACTTGACTTATTAAACCTCCCAGAGGGTGAGAAACCTAACTGATCATTAATTGGACATTGGATAAACAGACCGTGGTACATTCCTTCAGTGGAATACTACTGAGCAGTAAATAAAGATAAACTAGTGATATACAGCACGGGTGACTCTTAGATGTTATGTTGAGTGAGAGAAGGCATATGCAAATTAAGCATAGTGAGTTGGCTCATTTTCTGCGGCTATGGCAAAATACCTGAGACTAGTTAATCTATGGGTAAGAGTTTACTGGGCTCATAGTTCTGGAGGCTGGGAAATTCGAGCATGGTGCTGTATCTGCTTGGCACCTGGTGAGGTCTTGTGCTGGACATCATGGGAGGAGACAGAAGATGCCATAAATTGGATTTCTCTTTCTCTTATCAGGCCACTAATGCCACGACTAGGGCCCTGCCCTTGTGACCTCATCTAACCCCAATTACCTCCACCCAAAGACACTACTGCCAGATGTCATTAACATTAACTGGGAAGTTTCCATATGTGAATTTCAGAGGGACACTTTCAAACCATAGCACAAAGACTGGAGAAGTAACTCAGAGGTTAAAAGCACTGACTTCTCTTACGATGTCTGGGGCTTAGTTCCCAGCACCGACATGAAGGCTTACAACCCTCTGTGACTCTAGTTCCACGAGATCTGATGCCCTCTTCTGGTCTCTGCAGGCACTGCACCCACATGATGCACATACTCACAGAAAATACCTGAGCTCACTAAATAGGCTGACCTCAAAATGGATGTGTAGAGCAGATTGGCCTCAACTCTCTAGGTAGCTCAAGCTTGCCTTGAAATGGGTATGTAGCCCAGGCTGTCCTTGAATTCTTCACTCTCCTGCCTCAGCAGGCCCTTCCAGTATTGAGCAGAGCAATGCCTCTCCACACTTCACACTGTATGCACTGCTCAACAGCTTCCCATCTGACTTGCATCTGCCCTTGACAGCTCCTCAAGTTCATCCCTGAGAAGAGCGACATTGACCTCCTGGAGGAGCACAAGCATGAGATTGAGCGGATGGCGCGTGCAGACCGCTTCCTCTATGAAATGAGCAGGTCAGATGGGCACCGGGTGTAGCAGGAGGGAGGAGATTCAGGGCCTGGCTCTGCCAATGGGGCACTGGGTGTTGCAGGAGGAGCAGGGGTCAGGGTTCGGCTCTGCTAAGGAAGAGCAGGGAAGAATGGTCCAAGTGGGAGCTAGAGCTGCCTCGGAGCCCCGGCTCCACCTGTGACGTAGCCTGCCCTGTCCACAGGATTGACCACTACCAGCAGCGACTACAGGCCCTCTTCTTCAAGAAGAAGTTCCAGGAACGGCTGGCGGAGGCCAAGCCCAAAGTAGAAGGTAGGGCTGGGGCTTGTGGTGCACACCTGGAAGGGGGACATGTCTCCAGGTTGATTGGTGGCGCAGAAGGAAATTTCTGCCTTACCCTGACCCCACAGACATATCCAAGTTAAGGATAACATTTAAAACTATGACCTTACATTCTTCAGCAGGGTTTCATGTGTCTTAAGATAACCTCCAGTTTACTATGTAGCTGAGGCTACCCTCGAATCTTCCTGCCTCCACCTTTCAGGTGATGAGATTACAAGAATGACCATCAACTTGAAATATGATTATTATGGAGAAATGCTCTTGTTTATGTTGGTGTATGTGCTGACCACATGATGCTTTCCTCTGCCTAGCATTGGCTCCCCAGGGTAGGGCGTCAGTTGACTTCTGCCCCAGCCTGGGACAGGAAGGACCAGGAAATAGGAATGTAGCCAGCACCCTCCTTGGAACCTGGCATGCAGTCATTCACCATTTCCTATTTGAGAAGCACCACGTTCACAAGTCTCCTGGGCATGTCTGCTTAAGTGCAAGCTCATCAGGAAGCAGGCAACCACATAGACCTAGAGGTATCCGGCTTGATAGAGAGTCTGGGTGATACAGGCCTTCTCCAGATCGCCATTTCTGAGAGCCGTGAGGAGTGCTGTGGCCATGCAGACGCCTGCTGCCCTTCCAACTCTTGTCTCTCATCACTCACTGCGTCCGAGAGCATATCCTTGGGGTTGCCTATGGGGGTGGCAGAGGAGCAGGACTCAAGGGGTTGTGAGGAAGAGTGGAGGGCAGGATGGGGGGCAGATATGTGCACCCAGCAAGGCAGAAGCAGGAGAAACTGGTTGGGGTCTCACCTGGGGGTAAGAAGACTTACAGGGCAGAAAGAACAAGAAACCATCTTGGATGCTCAGGGTGCCAAGCTGGAGCCATAGCAGAGCATGGGCGCCCCCTGCTGGACACTCTCTGAGTTGCCTAATTCAGAGAGCAGTTTGGGAGCAGGTTGGGTCTTTCCCAAAGGGTGGGTGCTAAGGGATTTCTGGAGCAGGAGTTTCTAGAGATAAAGGCAGCGGTGTTCAGTATGTACACACTTGTACATGCAACAAGGGACCTTCAGCTTGTAACGAAGAATAGATCATCCATCTGCCTCTTCACCTCCACCCTCTTCCTATTGCAAACTACTTTGGGGATGTGAGGCACAGGCCAAGGTGTAGGTGCTCAACTATTTATGCCTCTTAGTTCAGTGGAGCAAATGTCAGTGGCCGTTTGGAACTATGGAACCAGAGTAGCTTAGGCACTGGGAAGGTTTCCTCTTAGACCGTTAGGTACTCCAAGGAGACGTACCCAAGCTCTAGGACTCAGAGGCTCCATAAAGCCTCTCTTTAATATCAAGCTGCACAGCAAAAGATGTGCTGGAGAGAACAGCTATGGGGACGTCACACTTCTCTAGCTGGGATCCAGTAGACACCCTCCACTGTGGATGGCTGCGCTCCTTGAAGGGTTTTGAGCCAGGGTGGGGAGAGCAGTCTGAAGGCACACACACAGTCATGTCCGTGTGCTGGGCTCTTCAGGGGTTGGGCTCCTTGAGATTCCTCCTTCTAGCTTTTCCCGGAAGTGTTCCCGAAGTAGCTAAGATCAGGCCTACCTCAGCCGGGTGTGGAGCCATTGACACCCACCTTCTCCTCCCCCCGACAGGGCTCCAGGTGGAGTTACTTTAGGGCATTTTACCAAGTTTGACAAATTTCCCAATCCTGTTTTGAATATATTCTCCCTATGAATACATTCATTGCTGAGTATACTAAATTTACCAATTCTCATTACAAGTAGATTCACTAAATATAGCCTGGATGAATGTGACTGCAAATGTAATATTCTTATGAATGTATTCATGAACGTATTATTCTTGTGAATGCCTCTAAAATGTCAGCATCACAGACGGGAGTTTTCTCATCTCCTCTGATTTCCTTTCAACTCTGATCATTTTCTGTTTTGCCAACATTTTTAGCATTTTTAAAGGATATTCCTTTGTAGATTTTTCAAACAGCCCACCAACCTTAGAAAACTCTCCCTAGTCATATAAGTGGCTGAGGATTTTTGCAAGTAAGTTTTCTTTTCTTTTCTTTCTCTGTTTTTCAAGACAGGGTTTCTCTGTGTAGCCCTGACTGTCCTGGAACTCACTTTGTAGACCAGGCTGGCTTCGAAGATCTGCCTGCCTCTGCCTCCCTAGTGCTGCGATTAAAGGCGTGCGCCACTGCCGCCGCCGCCGCCGCCACCCATTTTATTTGCTTTTTTGAAAATAAACTTTTTATTGAAATATGGAACATACACAGAGGGATCTACAAATTATTACAGCTGTTTGCACTGGGCAATTAGGATGTGATCACCATCCTGGCCATGTAATCAACCCAGATTAAGAAACTGAAGGTCTCCAAGCCCTGTATCCCTCGTGTCCTTTGGTTGCAAGCTTTAGCCTTCACAGATGAGCCATTTCTTCAGCCAAGCCCCATGCCCCTTTGAGACATAGCCTGACAGTCTTCAAACTCATAGCAGGGGGTGTTAACTCATAGACTGTGCATACGTGTGATCTAAAGACTGTGTGGAGAACTCTCACTTCTCATTTTTATAATATCTTCTTCACAGTTACATTTTTTTAACTGACTGAGAACTTCTGCAAACATTTGGCCTGGGGTTTTCCTTTTTATGTGTTTGTGTTTGTTGTGTGTGTGGCATGTGCACACGTGTGTACAATGCACATCCATGTGCATGCCTGCAGAGGCCACAGGAAGATATCAGATGTCCATCTCTCTATCTTGGCTTTTGAGACAGTCTCTCTGAACCTGAAGCTTGTTTGGGCTAGACCGGCCGGCTAGCTCCCGGGATTCTCTTGTCTGCGGCTCCGCTCTTTCTCCAGCACTGGGGTTGCAGCCCTATGCATAGTTATGCTGAGTACTCGAACTCAGATCCTCTTGCTTTCGTAACGAGTGCCCCCACCCACTGGGGCATCACCTTCCAAGCCCCAAGGGCTTTTGTTTTATTTTCATAACAAGCATCTTCAGGAATGTCCTGTCTGCATAGGCAGAGACCACCGGATGGTTTGGTCTTCCTACCGCTATCTCAGAACCCAAGGTGTCATCTGAGGATGGCACCTGAGGTTGACCTCTGGCCTCCACATCTGATGTGCACATACCTGCACATGAATACATACATATGCACATCCACATGAAGATACATGCACATATACAATACAGAATTTTAAAATGTGTCAGAGCTCCAGGAAGCACAAAATCTGTTAGGTCTAGGAAAATAAAACTGCCATATTCAAGTATGTATTAATTAAAATGTATAATAATCTTTATGTGCATGATAAGACAGTCCAGATCATTCTAGGGGTAGTCTACTCTGAGGTCAGGGTAGCTTTGTCCTGCGTGGTTGAGAAATGGAGGGTCCTGAAGAGTCCAGTAGTCTCTACCCAAGAGTTGAAAAGGTAGCCCCTTCCACAATCCTCCTGAGAAGCCAGGGGCCCTGCTGCCCTGGCTCAGTCTGTGCAGCATCCTGAGCTATCTCTCTTCCCCAGCCATCCTGCTGGCCTCCCGGGAGCTGACCCTCAGCAAGCGCCTGAAGCAGATGCTGGAGGTGGTCCTCGCCATTGGTAACTTCATGAACAAGGGGCAGCGTGGGGGCGCCTATGGGTTCCGGGTAGCCAGTCTCAACAAGATTGCCGACACAAAGTCCAGCATTGACAGGTGGGGACTCGCGGGCTTCCTCGGCCCGTCTCACTCCGTCCTGGGGTCTTCCTACCCCTCTCCAGCCCTCTCTAGCTCTGCATTCTAGCTGCCTTGTCCATTTTAAAAATATTTTGAAGAATTGTTTTAGTGTGGGGCGGGGTATGCGTGTGTGTGTGTGTGTGTGTGTGTGTGTGTGTGTGTGTGTGTGTGTGTGTGTGTGTAGTTGCCTGTGGGGCCAGCAGAGGGCACTGGATCCCCTGGCACTGGAGTTACAGGCATTTGTGGATGCTCAGGACCAAACTGAGGTCCTCTGGAAGAGCAGAAAGCCCTGTTAACTGCTGAGCTCTTCGTTTCTTCCTCTCATCACACTCCATCTGGTTTCATCAGCCCCCTCTCCTGATGTAACTGTCACCCACAGGAACATCTCTCTGCTTCATTACCTGATCATGATCCTGGAGAAGCACTTCCCTGACATCCTGAACATGCCCTCGGAGCTGCGGCACCTATCAGAAGCCGCCAAAGTCAAGTAAGTGGCCTCTCCATGCTTTCTTCGCCTGTGGTCACACGGGCTGGAGTCCCTCGCTTGAGGGGACACTGGGAGTGGGCAGGGTCTCAGGGTGTGCTTTAGAAGACCCCAACAGAGACAGCTGGCTGGTGCAAATCATCTTATTTCAGAGATGATTCTGGAAAACACCAGAAGAATGAAGAAGCAAGCCATGTGCGGAAAGAATGCCTAACAGAAGCATTACTGAGTCAGTCGCCCTGGGGGCAAATGGAACTTAAGCCTGACGGGGGAACAGTATAGAACAGAACACCCTCTATGCTTATCCCACGGTCGGGGGAGGAGGGGGTTAGTCATGCAGCACACTGGCTAAGTGTCCTGGGGTGTAAACATAACTCTAACAGGCAGAGGGGGCTGACCCAGAATAAAGAACACTCAGCTGGGGACTGGAGAGATGGCTCAGTGGTTAACGGCACTGTCAGCTATTCCAGAGCACCCCAGTTCAAATCCCACCACCCACATGGTAGATCACAGCCATCTATAACTTCAGTTCCAGAGGATCCAATACCCTCTTCTGGCCTCTTCAGGTACCAGGCACACATGGGATACACACTTATATGTAGGTGAAACACTCACATATATAAAATAAATTTTAAAATAAGCACATATATTTTAAGCCCGGTTGGTTGGAAGAATGGGTACTTTAAACTGTAATGGGCAGGGCATCCACAGCATCTGCTAAGGCTGTCAGACTTAATCTGTGATCTGGGGAAGCCAGACATGCTAAAGCTAACAGGTATCCAATGCCACTGTGTGTGAGATATTCTGTGCTATAACAAAACACCTGAGACTTGCTAACTATAAAAATCTAAAGTGTATTTGACACATGACTCTGGAGGATTGGTAGTCCACAAGCACGGTGCCACGATCTGCTTAACATCTGGTACACTACAGTGTGGCAGCGGCATCCCAGGCTAGGACAGATAACGAAGAGCCACAATGCCATCTCAGAGCCTCCACCCTCAGGACTGACCTCATCATATCAAAAGTATCTCCCCAGAGCTCCACCTCTAAATACCATCAGCATAGGGCTGTGGAGAGACACCTGTTAGACGATGGTGAACACTGCCCAGTGGTAATGAAATAAATAATCCCAAGCCAGACGCTAGTGTGAGAAAGCTTCTGACAGTACTTGGGAGATAGTGCAGCAAGGAGCATGAGGGTCTGAGGGCCATACCTAGAACCCAAGCAGACAAACAAACAAACAAACAAACAAACAAACAAACCAGGAAGATAGTTCCTAAGAGAGACGGCTGAAGTTGTCTGCTGACTTCCACATGTGTGTGCATGCACACACATGCACCTGCACACACACACACACACACACACACACACACACACACACACACACACACACACAGGAACTATGTGATACACAGCATCTGTAAGGATCCATGGAGCAGAGTTTTCACCCTGACACTTATAGACATCAACAGGCACATAGGGCGGTGATCTTCAGGGGCCTAAGAGGGGCTGGGATGCAAGGCCACCGTGCTTCAAGCTGCCCTTTCCCCCGAACCATCCTTGGCTCCTCACATCCAGAGCTGACGGGTGTCTTCCCTCCCCCTGTCTCCCCACAGCTTAGCAGAGCTGGAGAAGGAGGTGGGCAATCTCAAGAGGGGCCTCCGAGCAGTGGAGGTGGTAAGTGAGCCTGCGGGGCCCCAGGGGAGGCTTCCCACGGAGAAGCCATGTTGCTGCCATCACTGGATCCAGTGCCCCCGCCCCCACACCCCAGGCAGCAGAAGCCCTGTGGGATGCACTTCGATGACCCGGGGTGGCTTGGGGGGGGGAGGGTAGGACAGCCGCACAGTGGACAGAGCTTTCAGGAAAAAGCGATCCACCTTCTTGGGGATTTAGACATTTAGACCCTTACAGAAGGGCTGTCTGTCTGAGACTGTCTCTATGTCATTGAGCAGGGGGATGTCCACATGACAGACTGAACCCTAGGACTGTCACATGCTCATGTTTGATCGTAGTGAATGCAGAGGCTGAGCTGGCTACAGGAGGCATACAGCAGTGTGGCCGTGGGACCGCCACCCCCATGAGATCCTGCCTTACATCCTTTCCCTTCATGCATGGACTAGTGGGGGCTCTGAGGGCTCATTCACTCACTGATGAGAAGTTTGGTGTCTTAGTCCCTGAGGTGGCTAAACAAATCCATCAATGGTGCAGCTTTTATAAGCAAAAGACATTTACCTCTTGTAATTTGGCAGGGTGGGTCATTCAAGATCAAAGTGCCAGCAGGTCTGATGTCTAGTGAGAGCCTGGTCCTCATGGGTGGGACTTCTCACTGTGTCCTCACCTGCTAGAAAGGACACACTTCCCTGGGGCTCTTGTATAGGGCCACTATACAAAGATTCTGCCCTATGACCTCCTCACTTGACAGGTGTGTCCAACCCATGACCCGTAAGCCACATGTGCCTCAGGAGAGCTTTGAATGGGGCCTGACACAAAGCCACAAACTTACTTAAGACATTATGAATTTTTTTTTTTTTTTTTTTTTTTTTTT
>CABHPQ010174378.1:0-10089 GCA_902168405.1 Peromyscus aztecus
TGAGTCATGTTTACCATTCAGAGATGCTGTACTAGTGATTATTCTTTTGCTTTGATAAGATACCATGACTTAGGCAAGTTATAGGAGGTTGCATTTATTTGATGTTTACAGGTTTCAGAGGTTAGAGTTCATGATGGAGGAGTAGAGGTGTTGGGCAACTGGAGGAGCAGCTGAGAGCTCCCGGATTGAAAAGCAAACGGGGAACAAGGATCTCCCTGGAAATGGCATGAGTCCATTGAAACTCAGAGGCCTACCTCTCATCTCCCCACGACACAGCTTCCCTAATGACACCACATCCTCCTAATCCTTCCCTGATGGAGAAGATTATTCTAAGGTGTGTTACTTTTGTTTATGTTGCATTTGTTAACTCTGTGAAGCTGTGTTACTGTGCCTGTGCAACACACCTGATAGTCTAATAAAGAACTGGCCAATAGCAAGGCAAGAGAAAAGATAGGCGGAGCCAGCAGGCAGAGACACTATATAGAGGGAGAAAACTGGGAAGAAGGAGAGAAGAGATGGAGGAGTGATAAAATTGAGGAGCCAGAGAAGAAGGAGGTCTCCAGGGGCCAGCCACCCAGCTACACAGAAAGCCATGGAGTAAGAGTAAGATTTACAGAAGTAAGAGAACGGGAAAAGCCCAGAGATAAAAGATAGATGGGATAAGTTAAGGAAAGCAGGCTAGAAACTAAGCCAAGCTAAAGCTGGGCATTCATAATTAAGAATAAGCCTCTGTGTGGGATTTATTGAGGAGCTGGGTGTCAGGCCACCCAAAAAAGAACAAAAACCAACAACACTTCCCCAATTCCACCACCTAAGGACCAAATACTCAAACATATGAGACCGTGAGGGACATTCTCATTCAAATCAGCTCAGCTGGCAGCAAGAAAAAGCTATCATGCCTTCTGCTTCAGGAAGTTTGGATCTTTAGGAAGAGAAGATAAGTCCAAACATGTGCCTACAATTTAGGATTACATGAATGATGGCATTCCTACCAGAATATGAACCACAGAGAAAAGAAAGACCCTCTATACCTGTGAAGAATATGAAATTATCTATAGGTCAGTGACTTGCAGTCCTCCATTAGATACAAATGACAATCTTTTAACACATAGGGCAGTATCAAGAAGATTCAAGTTTTCAACACTAGGCAAGAGAGAATATAATTTTTTTAAATTTTTTCTTAGAGTAAATTGTTGTTGAAAGTGATTTTCACGTTATCACCTATTAATATACCTTTCAAAATATATTTCACCTGAGAATATAATTGCTGCAAAATGACAGTAAAGTAGCTTTCATGGTTAAGCTGTAACAATTTTTAAAGTACATCACACTGAAGACTACACTGTTGATTTTAATTAACCCAAAGATTTGTTTTCATCTGTTTCTGGTAAAACTCCAAGGTTTTTTCTTTGTTCGATTGTTTGTTTTTATTGAGCATTATTAAAAATCTTCCAAATAAGACAGAAATTTTTTGGTTAGATTTCTTTATTTCAATACTGTGAAAAACCTTTATGATCACAAAATAATACAATCTAAAGTTCAAAAAGTAGCAGCATTTGGAAAACACAAGAGTAATATTATTTTTCAGTTTTCTATACACAATTTAAGTTCTGTATAATGCACATGGAAAGTAAGAGCAACTAATAAACTGGAATACTTTCTAGTGATATTTATAATGAAATATTTAAAAAGGATAAAGTAATGTCTACAATGTAAAGTTAAGTCTGAAAATAAAATTGATTGACATATAAATAAAGTGTATCATGTATATATTGATTTATATATGTATAAAAATCCATCCATGGGGAGATCTATTCATAGCAAAATATTTTTATTTTTGATACATTTGAAATATTCACAATAAATTATTGAAATATTTATAGAAATATTTATAGAGTAGGGAAGGACCATGGAAAAGTACTAGCTAGGCCAGAGAACAAGCCCCTCCCCCAAACCAGATGCCCCCTAAGATAAAGAACAGGTCAGGTGGGTCAGGTAGCATAGCAACAGAACAATGGGCCCTGACCAGCGACCTTATCACCTACCATGCCTCAAGACTTGAACATCCTACTTCACCTGCACATCCCCCCTCAACTGCACCTCTTCCTGCCCCCTCCCCCTCCCATGCTATATAAGCCTTGCTGAAGAGAATAAAATTTGCAGCTTGATCAGAACCCTGCCTTGCTGTCTTCTCTCGTGTCTCCCCTTCCCTTTCATTCTCTCCCGCAGGTGGGTCGCCCTGTTGACACCCCGCTGGCCGGGGCACATGACCAAGATTTATTGTATTAAAAAATTATCAGTAATTTATAAAGAGAAAAATATCTTAATGTTGAAATATTCATTTTTTTTATGAAAAGGGAAATATTCCTAAATAATTGTTTTCTACATACTGTAGTAATTCAGATACCAATCAAAACTAGAATGTTTTGAGGGTCACCAGCAGAGAATTTGAAGATACATGACCATGCATAAAAAGTAAAAGAAAATGTCTAACTTCATTATCATAAAATAAAAAATTAAAAGGATATTTTATTGATTATCTTTCATAATATCCACAAAAGCTGAAGCAATTACAAATTTAAGACTGTCCTTCTTGAAGCCTGTCAAACGAATCAATGAGATTACCTTACATTTACTGAGCTAAAATAATAATTAATATGTTATTGCTGCCTAGGAAATCAGCTTCTAGAGGCAGACAGAGCTCAAAGGAAAAGTCCACAGTGTCCCAAAACTTAAGACTTTTATTCGAGGGGTTTTAGGGAAAAAAAAACTACACACTCACACCTATTTTCTTGGTGGCTACTTTTCTTTATTCTCTCATGCTGAATTCTCTTTATTCTCTCATCTTGGTTCCTCTGCATTGCTTTGTTCTTACAGCTATATATACACAACAGAATGTTTTATGTTGAATGTAGGAGTTATATTTGAAGATCACATTCTATTTCTTAAGTAATAAGAAACAGAGTCATTCCAACAACACACCTGCAATAAACCTCAAGTTCCAAATTGACGGGCTGTAACTGCAGCTGCAAAGAAAGAACCAGTTATTTTTTTTCATTCATTTTACACAAAAGACAGTCTGAAAAAGAATTTTAAAGGAGTTATAAGACTAAAAATTTTTTATTAAGAAGTTGTTTTCATACATATTACACACCAAAGATCCCCCTCTTCCCTCCTCCCGCCCTGTCCCCCCAGTCTCCCCCTCCCGTCCCTCCCCACTCCCACCCACAAGAAGACAACACCTCCCATGGGGAGGCACATTCAGTAGAGGCAAGTCCAAGCCCTTCACCACCACCACCACCACCACCACCACCACCACCACCACCACCACCCACCCACCCCACCCACCCCACCCCCGCCTCAAGGCTGCAAGAGGTGTCCCATCATAGGTAGTGGGGTCCACAAAGCCTGCTCATGATCCTTAGCAGCATCTAGGTCTGGAAGTCACCACTGACCCCGCAGCAGCCTAGCCCCGAGACACTAACTTCGCCCTTAATCTTGGGTGTCTGCATGGCCTTCCATGGCAACAGGAGCATGAGACACCAGTACAGATCCTGGCTTCAGTGGGACCACAGACCCTGACATGGCACTCAGATGCAGCTAGGGCCCAGACATCGCCATGCCATTGAGTAGCAGCACAGGTCACTCAGACATGGATGCATCCTGGTCCTCGGATATCAACTTGGACTCAGGTGGCTGGTTTAACCCTGGGCTTCTTCATGGCTCTTGGTGGTAACCAGAGAGCCATGTATATCAATCCTGACCCTGGACACTACAAGGCCACAGACCCATATTTGGCCCTTGGCGGCGGCAGCCTGGGCCCAGATGACATGCTAGCCCTGGGTGGTAGCACAGGCCACCCATATCTGTATGGCCCCTGTTGTAACATGCCCCACCCCACCCCGCCCGCTCCAACAAAGCCACAGGCTCCGGACCAGATCCCGAGCCTTTCTATAGGCTCTAGTGGTGACCTGTACCACAGAGTTCAATGCAGCCCACAGCTGCAGTTGGGCCACGGACCCAGACATGGGCTCATGCATCAGCTTAGCCTGGTCGACATCCTTGTTCTGAGTGGTAGTTCCAGGCACTCAGATTAAGATGACTGACAGCAGCATGGCCCCTGGGGACCAACAAGGCCACAGGATGTAGCCCAGACCCAAGGTTTCATTTGGCCTTTGATGGTACCATGGGGACATGAGCATCAACACAGACCTCACATGCGGTAGGAACATGATCACAGACATGGTCCTTGGCAGCAGCCTAGGCCTGGTTGTCAACATGGCCTCAGGTGATGGCAAAGGCCACCCAGATCAGTACCGCCCCAGTGGCAGCATGGCTCGTGGACCCGAACTCGGACCCAGGAGGTAGCTCAGCCCACTGGAGTGAGCCTGATACTCTACAGCAGCCACGGATATCAATACAGACCCTGGCTACTGTAGGACCCGAGACCACACATGGCCCTTGGTAGCAGCTTGATCCGGACATGGCAGTAGTCCCAGGTACAAGCCGACCTCCCTCCTCAGTCTACTCCTCATCACCGTCACCATAGACCCAGGTGGCAGGCTAGCCTCCAACATCTGCCCAGTTCCCTTCATCTAAATTCTTCCTTTATGTGTCTTTCCATGGCGTATGAACCATTCTGATTCTCTCTCCCAATTATCTGTCCCTTATTTTCTTAAAATGAGGGGGCCCACATGCCAGACCCAAGGACCCGGGCTGGCTTTCTTCTTGCCTGCTGAGAAGATCCCACGAGAGTTCTTAAAAGAGAAAAGTGGATAACAAACATTTTTAAAGATATTTAACATCCTTAGTCATTGTAGAAATGCAGGTCATAAAAGTACATTAAGATTTCATGTTACCCTAGTCAGAGTGTCCATCATCAGGCATACAAATAGCAGTGAATGCTGCATGGTTGTGGGTAATGGGGTACCATTTTGCATTGCTGTTGGAAGTGTAAACTAATGTAGTTAAGTTGGAAATTAATCTTGAGGGTACTAGAAAACCTAGAAATAATAAATGATCCAGGTGTACTCGTCCTGAGCATATACCCAGTGAATCTCTAGCCTAATAGAGAGAAATTGCATGAACATTATTTATTGCTGCCCTATTCACAACAACCAGTAAACAGGATCAGCTTAGTGGTCTATCAGTTTGTGAATGGATAGTGAAAATGTGGTATATCTATAAAAATTAATTTTTTGTTATAAAGAAAGATACAATTATGAAATTATCAGATTCATGGGTGGAAGTGGAAATAGTCATTTTGAGTGAGATAACTCAGACCTAGACAGACAAATACCACATACTTTCTCTCATACATGTGTACTAAGTTTGACTGTTCACATGCATATTTAAATTGGAGTACCCACAGAAGTCAGGAGGCTAGCAAGAGGATATGGGAACACTGCGGAAGTGGAGACAGAAGGAATACAGTCAAAAGGACAGGGAGAAGAGCAGTGAAATCTCATCTAGACACAGCCAACGAAATCATGCACTCAAAGCAGTCATGATTACTTACCCTAGGTTTGACCAGACAGTCACTGTCAACCAACATTTAGTCATAGGTCAGGAAGTTTATTAGGGGATTGTAGCTAGAGTTTTCCTGCCTGGCCCACGGTCAGGATAAATCTCTTTCACCTGCCAGTCCCACAGCTGCTCAGACCCAACCAAGTAAACACAGAGACTTCTATTGCTTACAAACTGTATGGCCTTGGCAGGCTTCTTGCTAACTGTCCTTATATCTTAAATTAATCGTTTCTATAAATCTATACCTTGCCACATGGCTCGTGGCTTACCGGCATCTTTACATGCTGCTTGTCCTGGCGGTGGCTGGCAGAGACTCCCTCTGCCTTCCTGTTCTTTTAATTCTCTCTGTTAGTCCCGCCTATACTTCCTGTCTAGTCACTGGCCAATCACTTCCTGCCTAGTCACTGGCCAATCAGTGTTTTATTAACAACACATTTGCCATACAGAACATCCCACAGCAGGGGATAATACACTTCACTGCAAAATTATTTGCCTCTGATGGACTGCATGAGGGGAGAAGCCATTATCTTTAGTTGTGTATGACTGCAAATTATAGTGCACCAATGAATAGTTTCATTCTCACGGGCACACAGACCAACCTGGCCAATCACAGAGGAAAGCAACCAAAACAAATGTGAAAGGTAAAAAGGAGATAGGTAGGGAGGGTCGACTTAAATTGATGATTTCCTTTCATCCTCACATAAATTAAACCTAGAGCTAGAAGCATATACATTCAAACAAAATGCACAGGTTTACTTATTAAAAGACTATCTTCTAATTTCTGAGTACAATCGGGGTGATATGATTTTTTTCACAGCTTTGTCCTTATTAAGATAATAATGAGTTTTATTTTATTAACCAAAAACAATTGATACTCATATATAGGGAGATGTAGCTGTGTGAATTATTAATAAAATGGTATCAAAATGTTCTTAGTTTATATTTTAATATAAGTTTATATATGTTTAATGTATATTTATATATGCTTAATATATGATTGATATCCTTCTGTAACATTTGGTGTTAAATTTTAAATTTAATTAATTTTATATAAATTAGCAACTGTTCAAATTTTGCATTAGAATAGTACTGTGAGACCTCGCAGAATTCAACATACAGTTTCTTGTGAGCACTGACATTATGTACAGACTTGTTCAGGCTAAGCAGTTGCTTTCTCTTACTTTTCTTTCCTATTAAATTTTAAAACACTGTTGGAGCTGCAGAAGCCATAGTTACTTCTTTCTAAACTTATTCTTTTTTAACTTTTATGCCCTTTATACTCTTGACAACTCTGCAAAATTCATCCTAACAGATCCAATACAACTAAAACACCTGGCCTAACTTTTCTGCAGTCTACCCTGAATATCTTTATCTTTATTAAAACATTTTCTATTATAGAATTTTTATCATGATACTATATCTCCTTTTTTCCATATTTAGAAAATAAATTAGTTTGTTATAGTTCTCTGAGATAATCTACTTGAAATTTAATAAAGTGTAACTTGTACATTTAATTCTTATAATGTCAGGACAAATAGTACAACAAAAACCATATTATTTAAAAACATAAGTCTATTACTCAGAATTTATAATCTTATATTTGATGAACAGATGAAAAAATCATCACTTTCATGGTTTAATTAGAAAATACAGTTGTTGCAAATTTATACTCCTTTGGTACTAATCTCTAAATAAAAAAGCAAATTAACTTTCTGTAGATTGAGAAGCCAGCAGTAGAAATCACTTTGTAATTATATTTTCACATCCATATTTTCAATTGCATATTTGTTTTTCTAAGGAATAAATCTCAATATTTTCAGTCTCTTGCTTTGGTGGAAGTAAACATATTTGATAATGTAAATGATAGAAAGGTATACAAAGGAAGTAAAAATAATATTAACACTTAAGAACTGTTTAAAATTTAATCTTAAATTAAATTATATGAACCATCTCACTCTTTTTAATATGCTAGCTGGGTTTCTTTTGCAATATGAAAAAATTGCAATGACAGTTTCACATTGCTTCAACAGGAGAGTCTCATCTGTTCTAACATCATTTCAATTATATTGAATATGGCCTATCTTTTCAGACATCCCATTATCTCACACTTCTGGAAAGGTTTAAATTGCCACCTAACAGTGGGTTATAATATCATATTTAAGTTTCATCTTTATCAGATATTTTATAATACAATTCAAGTTCATATTTCTTCCCATTCAAAATTAGTCTTAAAAACCCCTCAAATGGATCAATTTTTCTAAGTATATTCTAAAAACATTTAGTCATTTGAAAGAAATGCACACTCAAACTAGGTATTATTTTAATAAGCAATTATATTTATTTAAATTCCTATGCCAATAAAATTCATCAGCCATAAATCATATTTACCTACAGATTTGTTTAGTTAATTTCAATTTAGCCATATGGGCTACAAATTATATATAAAGTATTATAAACTATATTTTGAAAAACAAATTTTTTAAGATCTTGAAATCCAAAGTAAGTAAAATATATTATAGCAATAATATTAAGACATTTACAATGATTTGAATTTTGTACATTTAAAAAAAGCTATTGCCGGATGAAGAGCTACCTGAGTCAATGGCTATTGGGGGAGGGAGAATCAATTTATTTAATTAATTTTTTCTTTTTTAATCAGGATGAGGCCACAGTCCTGAGGGATCAGACCTAATAAAATGAAAATAAAGGAAATATATTAAAATCACACACACACACACACACTCTCACACACACTCACACATATACATATATATATCTAAATATATATATATATATATATATATTTTTTTATATATGATTTGACTAAGAATGCCCCCCTATAAGATTATAGATTTGAGTGCTTTGTCACAAGGGAGTGGCACTATTTGAAAGGATTAGTGGGTGTGGAGGAAGAGTATCATTGAGAGTGGGCTCCTAGTCTTCAAAAGCCCATGCCAAACCCAGAGTCTCTTCCTGGGTCAGTCCCTTCGGATGTAGCTCTCACCTGCTTCTCAAGCACCGTTTCTGCCTGGGTGCTGCCATGCTTCCAGGCATGGTGATAAATAGACTAAACCTCTGAACCTGTAAGGAAGCCCCAATTAGATGTTTCCTTCTATGAGGTGTCTCTTTACAGCAATCAAACATATTTAGTTATCTTTCTGTGATAAAACATCGTTATCAAGGCAACTTAAGGAAGAGTGGATTTATTTTGGCTTATTCTGCTAGAGGAATAGGAGTCCGTGATGCATCACGGCCAAGTAAAGGCATAATAGCAAGCCGCAGGCATGGTGGCGGGAACGGGAAGCTGAGCGCTCCCAACCTGAACTGAAATCATGAAGAAGAAAGAATAAACTGCAAGCAGCATTTTTAAACTTAACAGTTGCATCCAGTGACATACTTCTTACAAAACTTGCTTCACACAAAACTCCCCAAGAAGTACTTCTTACTGGAAACGAATAGCTTCCAATGCTGAAGCTAACGATATACATTTTATGTGGCCTCCATAGGCCACATGACTACATCATAATGCACTTAATCCAACTTTAAAAGGCCACATAGTCTTGTACATTTGAACATTTGGTTCTCATTTGGTAGCAATGATTATGGATATATAGGTGGTGCCAACTGGCTGAAAAAGTATGTTACTGGGAGCAGACTTGGAGAGTAAAATGCCTTTCCAGCTTCTCATTTTCTCTCCGTGCCTCCTGCTTGCCATTGAAGTTGTCCACAATGAACTTCCTGCTCCAGCAGATCTGCCTTCTCTGTACTGTCATGATTTCCCACCGATTGGACTCTTGTCCCTCTGGAAGCCTAAGCCAAAATACACACTACCTTCTATAAGTTGCTCTGGACATGATGTTTAATCACAGCAACAACAACAACAACAAAAAGAAACTAACAAATACAAACATAAAATATAGAAAAGAGGTCGTATAAATTTGAGAATAGGTGATTGTGGTTGAGGGGACATGCGGGAGAGTTGTGATAGAAAGGAGGCAAGTACACTTTTCATGAATGAATTCCTCAAATTAAAAAAAAAAGTGTATTTAAAAACAATGCATGTTAATGTCAAATTACCTTAGTACATTTTATGATATTTTGTGTATCCAATTTCTTATGACTAAATTAAAAGATCCCCCAATATGAATATGATTAATTTTAAAATATTGATAAAGATAATGATCTTTGACATTATACTTTATGTTGTAGAAATAATTGAATACAATTAAAGAGCTGTTTTTTACTATTAGGATATGCGTACTAATAGTACATCTTTAGGGTTATCCTGCCATGCTGATCATTAAGATCATCTCAACAAGAGGAAAATCACACCTGGTACTTTAAAGCCAGCCAACTATCCAGGGCTAGTAAAGTCACAGATCTTGGAGGACATTCTACAACCACCACTTTACTAAACTAGCATAATGCCTATCTATATTCTAAATATCTGTTTTATAGGCACATATAAGTGTAGTCAGCAACCTCACCAAAGAAACTTGTTTGGTTTTTACAACAGATAGAGACCAATATAGAAAGCTACAACTAATCAAAAATTAGAGTTGT
>CABHPQ010174378.1:17882-29063 GCA_902168405.1 Peromyscus aztecus
CAGGCTAGCCTTGAACTCACAGAGATCTGACTGATTCTGTCTCACAAGTACTGGGATTAAAGGTGTGTACCAATAGCACTATCTGCACTCAGTGACTTTAAAAATAAATAAAAACAGCAAATTAGATTGTAGGAAAAGTAATGGAGGAAACAGAAGAGGATTGGTAGAGAAAGAAAGGCAGGATATATTTGATTATATACATGTATGAACTTTTCAAACTAAAAGTGAAGATTTGTACCACAGTCCAAAAACAATCTGCTAATATTTTAGGTTTTTTAAAAAAATGATTTAGGATAGTCAGTAATGATAGCTATGAACTCATAGCTTTGAGTATCTACTAAAATATTGTTGATGCTAGAAGAGTCTAGCAAAAACAGCCACCTAATAAATATTTTTGAAAGAAAAATGAAGGAGAATGGATTGGGTGGCCAATAGAGATATTGTTTAATTCAATCTTTTAAATCTACATTTGTTTCATTGTTGACCAAGTTTTTGTTGTTGTTGTTGTTGTTGTTTTCTGAGACAGGGTTTCTCTGTGTAGCTTTGCACTTTTCCTGGATCTCGCTTGGTAGACCAGGCTAGCCTCGAACTCACAAAGATCCGCCTGGCTCTGCCTCCCGAGTGGTGGGATTAAAGTCATACATCACCACTGCCCGGTAGACCAAATGTTAAACAATGTTTGGAATTAACTTACTACATGTGAATCTCCTAGAATATTTCTGACATATAGTAGACATTCACCAAGCAATAAATCTGGCATTCTGTTTTCCTCTGGAATAAACTAAGACCTAGGAGAATTGGCTGTCCTGTACATTACTTCTAAGAATCAGTGGAATTTATCTTACTTATATATGTTGTCCTTGGAAGAAAATGTAATAATAATAGTCTATTTAAAGTTGTTAAGGGTTTAGAGACCATGAGTTCCCATGTGCTCAGGTCAGCTGTCACTGTGGATTTCCCCAGTATGAACCCCTGCTTTTATAATCTCTCTTCCCTTTCTTCAACAAGACTCCAGGAGCTCAGCCCAGTGCTTGGGTGTGGTACTCTGTATCTGCTTCCATCAGTTACTGGATAGAGTATCTCTGATGATGATTAAGGTAGTCACCAATCTGATTACAGGAGAAGGCCAGTTCAGGTACCCTCTCCACTATTGCCATGAATCTTAGCTGGAGTCATCCTTGTGGATTCCTTGGTGTTTCCCTGACACCAGGTTTCTCCCTAACCCCCAAATCCTCCTGATCAAGACATCTCTTTTGTTACTCTACCCTTCTTTCCTGCCCTCAACTCTCTCCCTCAAGTTCCCATTCCTCCAGCCCCCCACCCCCTGGTTTACCCAAGAGGTCTCTTCTATTTCCCTTTCCCAGGGAAATCCATACACTCGTATTTGGGCCTTCCTTATTATCTAGCCTCTCTGGGACTGTGGATTGTATGTTGATTATTCTATACTTTACTACTAATATCCACTTATGAATCAGTAGATACCATGTTTGTCTTTCTGGGTCAGGGTTATCTCACTCAAAATGATTTTTTTTTTCAGTTTCATCCATTCATGAGGTCATTGCTTTTACAGCTGAGTAATAATCCATTGTGTAAGTACATTTTTTTTTATCCACTCTTTGGTTGAGGGGAATCCAGGTTGTTTCTACGTCTGGCTATTATGAATAATGATGGTATGAACATAACTGAGCAAGTGTCCTTGTGATATGATTGAGCATCCTTTGGGTATATGCCTAAGAGTGGTAGTGCTGAATCTTGAGATAGATTGATTCCCAATTTTCTGAGAAACCTTCGTATTGATTTACAAAGTGTCTGTACAAGTTTGTACTCCCATCAACAGTGGAGGAGTGTTTTGCTTACTCCACATCCTCCATGGAGCTTCCATGAGGCCAATGTAGGCCCTCTACATGTGTGTGACAGTTGTGTAGCTTGGTCTTTTTGCAAGTGAGATCAGGAACCTGTTCCTAATGTTTAGCTGGCTTTTGGGAACCTGTTCCCCATGCTGGATTACCTTGCCCAGCCTTGATGCAAGGGAAAGAGCTTGGTCTTACCTCAACTTGACGTGCCATGCTTTGTTCAAGCCCATGGGAGGCCTACCCCTTTCTGAAGGGAGATGGAGGAGTGGAAGAGGGGGCTAGGAAGAGAGGAAAGAGGGAAAATTGTGGTCTGTATGTAAAATAAATGAAAAAATATTATTTAAATAAAAAGACACATAGAATAAATGAAAAGAAAGTAAAAAATAAATTATATTAAAATGTTAACTAAATATGATATATTTCTAAGTAATATATAGGAATAAATTATATTTTATATAGTTGATAATTGTGTATATGTGATCGGTGAATTTTATATAGTAAGTGTGTATATGTGATTTGTGTGTTTAGCCTTTATGGGACTGCATGCCAAACAAATTTCATTAATGTATGTATGTGTACAATGTCAAATACATAGATACAGAGATGGTCAGAGAGGAATGTAAAAGATAGAAACTGAAAATGAAACAAAATATGACACATTGCTGCATCTGATGGAAGGATATACAGGAGCTCTGTATTTCTCAACACTTTTAAGTTTGACATATTTTTAAAGGTTATGATAGTTCATTGTTGTCAACTTCATAAGATTTAGATTCATATCTCTGGGTAAGTCTGTATGTATGTTTCCAGCAAAGTATAACTGAGCAGGGCAGACCCATCCTGAATATGGGAAGTACCATCACATGGACTGAATAAAAGGAAGATGAGTCCAAGCATTTGTTGCTCTTTGTTTTCTGACTAGGCAGCCAATGTGGTCAGCTGCCTTGTGCCCCAGTTTGCAAACCTTGCTGTCATAGTAGAGACTATACACTTAAATTGAGATGCAAAACTCTGCCTCCTTCAAAAAATGAAATTGTTAATGGGATTCTATACTAGATCAATCATTTGCAAATGTAATGTTTATTAGTAAACTACCTCACAATCATTGAACTTCTTGAGTAGGATTTAAAATGATTATATCAGTCACCACTGTTAGAGATTTGTCAACAGTGGAAACCAGAAAGTTTTTAGGCGCAATATAAATATAAAACCATGGAAGGCTGAGGAGAGTCTGCTAGTACCAAATCACTCCTTGATCTCTTCTACTGCACTAAACTCTGCTACTATCCTTCAGTAAGTCATATAGCAAGTACCTTTCTTACTATCTGTTTCTAGATCTCTGCTTCAGACTACAATTCACAAGCTAACATAAAGTCACTATTCTGAGGCCCCAAACATAATCTTTTTTCTATTCCTAATTGAACTTACTAATCTCACATCACTTGAAGTCTAAACCATTCATGTGTTTTGGAATTCAGATATAGTCCTTAGATAAGAGTGACATTCTACATAGGAAGATTAAATGTTTAAACAAACCATAATCTACTCTGAAGTTGAGTCTATGCTTATAAGAACTTCTGATTTGTCTTATTTCAGCTCGTTTGAACATATAAATCAATTGCTTGTCTATAGCCATAACAGGCCAGATGAAAAGAGACAGAAAAAAAGAGGCAATAAGGTTAAGGTTAGTAAAAAAACAAAAATAAAGACTATTACAGAAAATTACAGATATAAACAAAGTCACAAACAGGTCTGCTGCAAGCCATATTCACAGTAACAGTATAAATAATGTTAATTCTGACCAGAGAGACGGACTGACTATGTGACCCTCAGTGCTGTTCTAAGTGATGCTCAGTACTGTTCTAAGTGTTTGTAGATTCATAAAAACAATCTTCAGCTAAATGGCAGATTTGGGTTAAGTTTTTATGAGTGACAAGAAGTATAATGTCATCTTTAGGGGTACTGCAAGAAAGAAATGCACCTATCATAGAAATAGATAGAATTGCAGCAGGAAAGGCCAATGCATAAGGAAGGTATAATTTATCAAATAGAAAACCTTAGAGAGATGTAGAAAATTATGTAGTTTTTCATATATTCACCAAGTAGCAAATTTAAATAGTGAAGGAAAAAATCAATAATATCCTCTAAACATACCATACAATGTATTTTCAGTTTCATAAAGTGAAATGTAATGATATCATTGTTAGGGTCACTTTTTGCCTGAACTATAAATACTGTATGTTATAATTTTGGTCTTTATACACCTATCCATTTCTTGCATTAGGCTTCCAATGATAGGCACCTGAGTTCATTCTCCTCCACTCAGTTCTGCCAGAAGGGTTACTCTTGCAAGCTATCCATTCACTTTCCTGCACTATATTATACTTCATTTGGACAATGTATTTTTTACAAAAAGCTTTAGCAAAAAAGCTCAGTGTACTTGACAGAGTGAGCTTTGTGTGAAACCTGTGAATGAATACCATGTGCTTGTGAATACTAGACAGTTCTCAAAGCATGCTCATTCTATTCCCATTATTTCATTGAATTTCCCTTCTAATCTGTAGAAGAAGGCAAGGCAGGTTTTATTATCTGTTTCATAGATGAGAAAGCTTGGCACTGGGAGGCTAAGTGACTTGCCCAAGGTTAGATTTGTATTGAGTGTTGAAGCTTGACATGAACCTACATTTTTATTTTTCAGTACTTCTCCCACTAACATGAACTAAGGTCATCAATCTTAATAGTAGATGACTGGAAAACACAGCACAAAATAGCAACCCTCAAAGCTGCCCAGAGGCCCTATTCCCATTTTTTACACTCCTATAGAGCATGGATCGGCAAACCAAAATCCACTGAAAAAGAAAAATGAGCTTTATTACTTTAAAAAAATAAAAAGTGTATTGAAGCACAGCCAATGTGTTTCTTTACATATTGTCTATGTTGATTTTCAACATACATGACAGAACTATGCAGTTGGGACAAAACTACGTAGTCCTAAATTGGTATTCATTTACTGGCTCCTTAAACTAAAACTTTTTTGGTATTCCCACTACAGAATATGCAAAGGCAAAAAAAATAGCTTTCCTGATTCCTGCAAATAATTCTCTAAGGAGTTCCAGAAGTCTCTGGATGACAGTTATAGGCAATGATTTTAAAAGAAGTCTTCAAGATGGCTTGAATCCCCACCTCTTACTCATTTGCTTCATGTTCTTCTTGCTAACTGTATCGTGGACAACACCTAGAGCTGCAGAATTCACTTTATGTACATGACGAAACAAATCTAATTACAAATGATATTGGACAAAAAAGGCACACAACATCCTATCTATCTATCTATCTATCTATCTATCTATCTATCTATCTACATACATATATATATATATATATATATATACATACATACATACATACATATATACACACACACAAACCTTCACCAGTGTAGACCATGGCAAATCTCTGAAGTGTTTCAATGTCTTTGACATAAAATGTCATCCTCTGGATGTGAGAAGGCTCTTTCCCTCCTAAACTCTCAACAGCTGTGATTGCCCCAAAAGAACTGTGCAATATTGTGCCCATTAATGTCTGTAATGGAGGTAAGTGCCTTAGGAAGTCCCATTGCTCCCTAAGAATTTATACATAATGGCTCCAAGGAAGAAGGTGTCTCAAAGCTATGGTTATGATTGAAGTTATATAGATAGCTAAGGTTTGTGAGAGAGAGGACTTTACAAGGTCTTGCCATTCTCTGATGATACATGACAACTAATGGTTTCTGGAAGATACAGAAATTTTCTTTATTTTAGGGTTACTGAGCCACTCATAAATTACGTACGTAATGATACATGAATTTATTGGTTCACCAAGCTAGATAAATAGAACAATGCCTTTTTTTTGTCCTTGAAGCCTAATCTAGAATACATAGATATTTGTTCATATCCCCTGGAAACATCAGAGAACAGGTTTTAAGTCTGTTATTGGTAGGGTTGTTTCTTTCTATTAAAGAAATCAATTCAAATGGGTGAACTAACAATTACTAAGACATATTTGCTAGTTAATGTCAAGAACATTTAATACAAAATACATTGTAGTTCATCATCTTGCCATTCTAGCTACATCTACACTCTTGACAAGTTTACAAGCCTCATGGATGTATGTTGCATTTATGTGATGATTAATCTTGAATATATCACAAGGCAAATCACACAAACAACTTGCTATTCAATGATGTTGCAAGGAAGTTTCACAGCAACCAACACCTGACATGCAGAAAGCCTTGATTTGAACCTTTGAAACTTTTCATATGCTAATTAATAGTGATTTAATGTTTCCAGTTAAGCAAGACAACAATGTGGGAGAAGCCTCACATCCTTCTTACCATTATACTATATGAAACATAGTTTTATTTTCTTCAGAAGAAATGCAAAATCTCAACAACTCCTCTATCAAAATCCATCATCCAAGGCTCTGAGACCTTGATCTGGATTATTGCCCTCTTTTCTCTCTTACTACCAATTTCTCAGTTAGTCTGTTCTCCATGCTCAAGCAAGAATGTATATATGAAAATACAAAGAAACCACTACAATGAACAAAATACCCAGGGACTTGTACTCCTTCAGAAGTAAAAGCCACAGGCTTGATCTTTAGTATTGATTTACAAAGCTTCTCACCATATGTCCTTCTACCTGCATCCAACTTACCTGGCTACCTCTCTGAGCTTATCATTTTATACCCTCTTTGATTCAGGGCTCTTTGAACACATTGCCTTGCTGGCTCATCCTCAAGAACATGTCATGCATTTTCTCTCATCAGAACCTACGTCTAGCTCTCCTTGTTTGCATTGTTCTTCATTCAAATAAATAATCACATAGTACCTATCCTTATACCTTCTAGTTTGGGTTCATCTAATGTTTTGAGTGAGGTCCTTCTTGACTATTCCTTAATAAAACTGAAGTCTATTAATCATTCCCCTCCACACCAATACTCAACTATAGTCTCTATTTCCATTTACTGCTGCATTTATATTTTCACATGTTTTTAAGTTGAATTATGTATTTCACTAATGAAACATCCAACTTCTAAGTATTTGTTTTATTTTGTAACATTATAAATTATTACATAATTTAAATATTTTTATTATATGTCTTCTATATATCTTCCCTAATTGGAATTAAGATAAATGAAAGTAGGTTTTTGATTGATTAATTCATATATAGCCTTTAGATTTTTGACTAAGTGCCTGGTAAAGAATTTAATATGCATTTCTCACTTAATCACCACATTAATGAAGTAAATAGGCAATATTTCTTATGATAAAAGAATAGACTTAAGATTATTAAACTTAAATTATTTGCTGTTATTCAAACAAAACTAATGAGAACTATTGTCAAGATGGTCACTAGGAATTGAAAATTCACAGAAGTCTCTCTTCATTATGATGCTCTAGCAGACAAGGTACTCACTAGAATAATTTTGAAAAAGAAATGATAACATAATTAAAACGAAATATCTTATTAATTTAAGAATTAATAGAAAAAGAAAGAGAGTAACTTTATCATGAGTTATTTCAGTGTGGAAAGATAGGGTGTTCTTTAAAATAGTACCATATCACCATTTCTAGAGCACATAACATCTTTCAAATATTTGTTCATTAGAGAAAAATAAGAAAGAATGAAATAAAGGAAGCAAGGAAGGAAGGAAGGAAGGAAGGAAAGAGGGAAGGAATAAAAACCTGATAATTATCTCAGTGCTTAAAGGTGTTTGCTGTCAAACCTGACAACCTGAGTTTGAACCCCAGCATCCCTGTGATAGAAGGAGAGAATTAATTCCTACTGACTTCCAATGTAAGCCATAGCATGTATATCGATGGAACCACACACAGGAAGAGAGAGAGAGAGAGAGAGAGAGAGAGAGAGAGAGAGAGAGAGAGAAAGTGAGGTCATAAAAGAAAGAAATAAAATTGAAAACACTTGTTCAAGTCCTGCACATTAAAAAAGATTTTCGATAGGAAGATTTGTGCCTACTCTTTTTGCATCTCCTTATGCTGTGTTCAGTTGACATCACTGGGAATCCTGCTCTTTCCTGAAGTGAAATGGGGGAACAGTGTGTCTGGGATAGCGGGGAGGTATGGGTGGGGGGCTGGAAGGAATGGAGGGAGGGGAGACTGTGGTCAGGATGTATTATATGAGGGTGGAATTATCTTTTAAAGAATAAGTTTTGATTAAACACATTTTATTTCCACCTAGTATGCTAGCTATGTTACAGCAAAGCTGTATAAATACGGTGAAAACTGAAAGTTGTTAAAACAGAATGAGGCATTTTAACACATAATTTTCTAAGGAATCCAAAATGAGTAAAGAAGTGATATTCAATAGAAGATGCACAGATGAAATCTAGGATGCTTCAAGTGGGATGCTAATGAACTGCGAAAGGCTCTGAGCAAAGTATTTATGGAATGGAGTGGATGAGCTATGGTTGTGAAAACTCAGAGACTACTCACTCCTCTTGACTAAGAAGAATTGAAAAGAACAGTAGGTCATCAGAAGATGTAGCAAACTGTTTATCTTGCTCCAATTTTCTTCCTTTTCTCTTCCCTTTCTGTTATTGCATCTTTCAGAAGGTTAGAACTGTTCCTAATAAAGTAGCCAGCATCTTATATTTAACTACAGTTCTCCAATTTTCATCTCTGGGATAAATGGGATACATAACTGAAAAGCTGATAATAAAACTTTTTTTAATGGCCAGTAAAACTGTAAAATCATTTTGTATCTTTTCCATCAGTAAATTAAGAAAACTTCGAAAGAAAAACTAATATGAAACATTTAACAATGACATTAACTATGAAGGTGCATAGTAAAGGGGTCTGTTACTACTTAAAGAAGACTTAATTTCCTTCTCCTTATATTTAAAATATAAACTTATTGCCATGTTTTCAAAAAAGAAAAATGCAATGAGCGTTCTGAAGCAGCCTAGTAGTTCTATGATAGATCTTTAACAGAGTGAGGCACTTCAAAGCTTATATGCTGGGTTGGATTCTATTACCTACATTAAAACTAAATAATGATTCCCTTTCCCATTATAAAATTTTTAATAACATCATTAAATACTTATAGAACTGAAGCCTCCATTATAAAAATAGGATCGGCTATGCCTATATCAGAAATTTCTTTTATTTGCTTTAATTAAAGGAATATTTTCAACGTCTAGAGAATTGAAGTCTAAGGAATTTACCTATTGTCATTCTTTGCGGGTTGTTGTGCTGTATTTGCATCTTGAGAAAACCACTTCATTGTATATGATCTTTTATTGATGGGTTGACATACATTTCAATTTAATGTTTTCCCATGGACCAGTTTTAGGAATTTTGTCTGAGTGTTTTATATACTTAAGTTTCACGGTAATGATCCTTATTATGAATTTGATTTTGGTCCAATGACGACTCTTTGTTTCTTTTGGTTGAAATCAGTTGGAATCCCCAAGTGTGTAGATTTTTGCCATCAAATATATCTCTAAAATATTGTTGCTTATGGTGATTGTTTACTGCCTAAATTTCTAGCCTAAATGTGCTAGAAACACATTTCTTCACACCTATCAAGTATGTTTCCCTGTTTTAATGAACACACATCAAAAGTATCTATACAATGTAGAAAGAAAACAGTAGCCACTGTCTCTGTTGATTGCTATGGTTTCAGTTTGTAATAACCACAATAAAGAAACAGATTCTAATCAATTCATAAGCTTTACTACTCTTAATCAAAGTTGCCAAAGTTGCCTTTGACATTGTTACCATAGGTTCACCTCAGATGCAGAAGGAATAACACTCCACAAGTTTCTCCATCATCAATTCCTTTTTATTTAAAACTTCATTTATTTTATTTATTTATTATTATCTTTTTGGTGTGGACATGCTCCTCCTATAGCATATGTGTAGGATAAGAGGAATAGCTAGTGGGAGTCAATTTTCTTTTTCAACCATGTGAAGCCTAAAATCAAACTTACATCCAAATACCCCTACATCTACACACACACATACACATGCAACAAGAAATCTTCATGTCTTAAAATGACTAACACAAAAATATGCTCATTAATAGGAATACTGAGAATCTTCTTGATTGCTCTTTATCAAACATATCATTATCATTAGATAACCACTTAAATTATAAATAAAATGGATTTCACATCAGATTTAAGGATTGTTTCCTTCATAAGGTTGGTTTGATCCATGAAATGTTGGTATTTGCAAATTACCTCCATTCATGATTTCATTTTGAACAGACTATTGATGTATCTTAGCCTTTCTCATAAAAACCAGTGTTTGGGCTTTTCCCTGTGTGGTTTTAATAATTAAAGAGGAAGAAATTGCTGTTCTTAATGTGTGGTCGTAAGTAGACTTAATAGACTAAATATTACATTTAAGTCACATCATTTCCATCAAGAGGAATAATAAGACAAGGAGGAATGCTCAAAAGCCACTTAGATACAACAATTTCTACCATACCATACATTTGAATTTTCATAGAAATATGGACAATATAAAAATTGAATAAACTCTAATTAAAGCACTCTTAATAGAAAGTAAAGGAATAAAATATTGAAGGCTGTAAAACTAACTGAAAATAATTAAATATTTGGAAACGGTTGTATTTTCATGACTTTATTTAAATACTGTTTTGGCCAGTATCAGTTTTTGAAGTTAAATAAAAACAAGTTCTATCCAGTTGTTTTGCCTACATACCTTTCCCTGCATGCAAACTAGCAAAATATAGAGGAACAACTGACATTGCATATTACACACAGTATTTTTTTATTTTTATTTTTTTTATTTTTGACTTTATTTTTTTAAATTACACTCATGATATTCATTAATTACACTCATGATATTAATCACATTTGTGGTATTCATAGATTACATTCACAGTATTCATTCAATTATATATATAATATATATATATATATATTATATATATACTTTTTAATTTTAAATGCTGAATGTCATTTATTTAAGGGGGGAGGAGGTCTTCAATACAAGCTTGCAGCACAATGGGACGAACCCGGAGGGCAGAAGTTCGCTACTGATGTTTTACAATCTTGCTTCTAATCTGTTAACGCCCATTATTCAGGGTACCAGGCAAGGAACTTCCCTAAAGCATTCAGGAGGGTGGAACCTGGCAGGGAATTAGCATAGGGAGAATATCAAGGTCGAGGTCTGCAAGCAAGGCAACAGTTACCCAAAACAGGGATCAGGGCCCTACAGGTCCCCCTTTTATTAAAAAATGAGCTTCTGACTTGGGTTGCCTGGGACGTTAGCAGGTCACCTTACCCGTCATGGAGA
>CABHPQ010174379.1:0-14033 GCA_902168405.1 Peromyscus aztecus
CGGGCATTTATAACTAAGAATAAGCCTCCATGCATGATTTATTTGGGAGCCGGGTGGCAGGCCCCCAAAAGAGCAAAAACAAACAACACCTCCCCGCCAGGAAGAGCTATACTCTGGGACTCTGAGCCAGAATAAGCTCATGGTCACAATGTGATGAGTCACCTCTCCTGCCACCATGACTTCTCCACCAAGACAGACTGCACCATCAAACTGAGAGGCAAGATAAAGCCTTCCTCCCTTGAGTTATTTTCACTGGGTATTTTATCATACCAACAAGAAAAGTCACCGAGATCCACACCTCCTCACACTTCATGGAAACCTTCCAAATAACATCAAATGATGGCCAGGCCCAGCTGCCAACTGTGCTCTGATGAGTCCCGCCATCCCATCAGCACACACCCATTCATTCACCCTTTGCTAACATGTCCTAAGCACCAAACACCACATTCCTAGCTGGACCTCCCTTGACATCGCTACATCCTGACAACTATACCAAAGTGCAGAGGCTTCTGTGACCCTCGCACTTCTGTGACCCTCGAACTCTCACCTGCGTTACAGCTGTTCCCACAGACACATTTATGACATAACACTGAGATGTGTCTTACGAAAAAATGACTTTTTAAAAATGGCACTGCTTTTCTTTAAAATATCATGGTGGCCTTAAAAAAAAACTGTCATCCTCTAGTCAATGCCTGTGAAAGATCTCAGTGGATGTTCCCCTCCACTGCCCGACAGCAGCACTGCCCAAGAGAACACTCTGAGGATGAAGATGTACCATATCTGTGATGCTCATTACAGCAGCCACTGGCTACATATAACTTGAAATTGTGACAAATGTGACCGAGGAAATGAATTTTTAAACTTGAATTGTTCTGGAAGAGGTTCCCAGTTTCTTGCTGGCCATCCCTCTCTGTGGTTCAGCCCTTCTCCAAGCAGTCGCTGCCTTCTCCCTGAAACACAGCCTTGGTAGTTTGAATAGGTATGGCTTCCCATAGACTGTCTGAATGCTTGGTCCATAGGGAGTGACATTTAGGAGATATGGCCTTGTTGGAACAGGTGTGGCCTTTTTAAAGGAAGTGTGTCACTGTGGAGGCGGGCTATGAGGCCTCACTATGAACAGTCTCCTGCTGCTGCCTGTGGATCAAGATGGAGAACTCTCGGTTCCTTCTCCAGTATCACATCTGCCTGCATGCCGCCATGTCCCACCATGATGATAAAAACTCCAAAACTGCAAACCAGCCCCAATTACTCTCCTTTCTAAGAGTTGCCGTAGTCATAGTGTCTCTTCACAGCAACAGAAACGGTAACTAAGACACAGCCCTTTAAGAACTTTCTTAGTAAAGACAAATGATAGCAAAATTGAGTTAACTATTTTTCCAAAAGTTTATCCCCCACCTCCCACCCCTTTGTTTTTGAAGGACAATTCTGACGGCACAAAAAACAACAGTAATTTCTTTAAGGTGTGATTACTATTTGCAGTACCAGGGATCAACCTCAAACATACTTACTTGGTGAAAAGGGGGTTTGTATGTACGTTCTGATCTTATTAAAATTACCTATGATAATTTTAATTATCAAGGCTAAATAAAAATAGAGGCAGAGCTGAAGTCTGAGTCACTAATTCTGCTAAATGAAGGCACAGGACATACGGGAAGCTTAGACTACAGGGAAACGAAGGGAGGGCTGTGCTTCCCAGGAGCTCAGAACCGGCACTTCAGCTGTCAGAAACGAAATCATGTTTTCAAGGAGAGGTTTAATTTAGTCAAACAAAATGATCTGTCATGATAAATTATGTTAATTTGAATTTTATTGGTTTGTACTCCTGTTTGAATTTACTCTATAAATTTTTCATTGGTTTATAGTGATAGAAGAGCTAGAAGCATGAAGTTTATATACCTGGTTTTATGTTCGGGCATATTTAAGGTACATCACAACAAAATTATTTATTACTGAGGATTTATGAGATTTTTTTTCCCCTTTAAATAAAGAGGCGCATGAATTACTGAGGTTTAAGGCACGCTGGTCTTTAGATACTTGGCCACCTTTGATACATTCGTCATACTCCCCACAAACGAACAGAGAAGCAGGACAGAATGGCACAAGCAAGCCATGGTTGGCTAGCTCCACCCCCCTGCACCCCAGGTCTCCAGCTCCATGAATCATCTATCACAGGGGAGCATTTGGAGGCGGCTTGTCCTCTCTTTCCTCCAACAGGAGTGGTTTCTAATAGGAAAGATGACTGGGAAGACTGCTTAGCCCGGCTCCCGCCACCCCCCACTTTGACTAGACTAGTAGTTAACACAAATGTACCTGGCGACAGTCCAACAGGGACGTGTCAAACAAAGAGTAATCCCGGGCCCAAGGAAGCCCGTTTCCTGATGGGGCTCAATAACCAGACCGCAGAGGAATGGAGCATTGTCTTTTCTGAATGAGTAAAAGGAGTCTGTAACCATTTAACTCTTAATTCCTTGTTCTTTACCGATTGTCCCGCTTTCGCCTCCAAAGGGTTCATTTTAAAGTCCTGCTGTCAAGATGCAACTTTTTTGCAACATAGTTGCCATATGTCCATACCTTATGCTTCTCTTCTCGTGGGTCTGCCTAGCCAAGAGAGAGATCACAGCATTCACATGTCTCCCTTACCGCAGATAGAGGGGCACTTGGCTGTCTGATGCCTTGAAGATGATGGCAGAGACCTTGCCACCCAAGCTAACGCTGAGTAGGATTTAAAATGAATGTATTTTGTCACTGTTAAGATTTATTATTTTTTTTAATTAATCAAGGGACAGAGAGGGAGCTCAGTTGGTCAACTGCCTACCTTGCAAGCATGAGGACCTGAGTTGGATGCCCAGAACCCGTGTGAAAACGGTAGGCATGGTGGCTTGTATGTGTAATCCCAGTGGAGGGAAGGAGAGATAGGCAGGTAGCTAGGACTCTCTGGCCAGCCAGCCTAACCTAATTGGTGAGCCCCAGGCCAATGGAAGACCCTGTTTCAAAGGAGGTAGACAGTATACCTCAGGATAACACCCAAGGTTGTCCTCTGGTCACCATGTGTGCACACACACACGTAAACTGGGGTTGGGGGAAACTATTGCAAATGAGATAGCTCAGGGTTTGATCTATCCATGGAATTCAGCAAAAGAAGCTCAAGAAATTACCCCCAGTAATAACACAGACAGCAAGCTAACCCCAAACACTTTACCAGCTGGTGGGAGAAAGGACAGCCAATATGAAAGAAGAGGCTGTAAATGTGTTCTACTAGCCCACTGACTCACCACCACACACAACTCCCCAGTACATGGGCAAGCATCCTCCTGAATCTGAACTGGGCCTGGATACACTCGGGAATAATGCAGGGTCTGTGCTACCAGCTACCAGCTTTCACCAAGTTTCCACAGCCTGCAGACAAAAGCTACACACTCCAACGCCTACGTCCAAGGTAATCCCGCATGAAAAAAGAGAGGAGGGTATGAATAGAGACAAGGGCACCAGTTCTGGAGAGTGACCTTGGACGTGTCCCACAGGAGGCATATAATGACATCATCTAACTTGTAGGACCATTATAAGAACTAAATGAATTTATATATGTAGAAGGAGCTGGGTGATTGTTACTATATACTGAGGCAGAGATAACAAGTGTATATGCATCCTGTCTTATCCACAAAGGACTCCATATCCCCAAGAAGACTAACTTGAAATCCAGTTCCAATATGAAACGTCTCCAGAGCAAAGCCTTGTATGCTAAACACCTAGTCCTGAGCTGCTGGAATGCATTTGAAAGGTTCTAGAAAGTTTAAAAAGTAGGCCTAGTAGGAATAAATAGGCCCCTTGGGGCCAGTTTGGGAGGTTATACCTGCCCCCAGTCTCTTCCCTGGCCTCTGCGCTCTGACAGCTAGGAGATGAAGAATCTACTCTGCTATACACTGCCAGGCCAGGGCAATGGGGCCAAGCAACTGTGGACTGAATCCTTTGAAACTGTGAGCTCAAATAAACCCTTCCTCTTTCAAGTTGTTCTCTGAAGTATTTTGTCATGGCGAGAGAATTGCTAAGACAAAGCACCATGAGCAAGGCAACTTATAATAGAAAGTGTTTGATGGGGCTTGATGGGTTTGAGGTTTCAGAGGGTTGGAGTCTACGCTGGGGGAGCGGGAACAACCGTGAGCTCACATCTTGATCCCAAGCAGGGGGCAGAAACAGGCACTGAGAGTGGGGCCAGTCTTTTGAAATCTCCAATATGGCCACACCTCCTAATCCTCCTGAAACAGTTCCAATGGGGACCAAGCATTTAAACATATGAGCCTATGAAGGCCATTCTCCTCCAGCCCAGCACCACAGAGACCCAAGTCGGAGTTCTATCAACAGCATCGTGCTACAGACATACGAAGCAGTCACTATTGGCTTGTTGAAGGCAGCAGCTCTGAGCTCCAGTGGCATCGGCACATCTGGGAAGCTTCTCCCAGGGGTACACGTCCAGACAGCTGTCTGGTCTGGAGCCCAGAATGTGCATTTTCACAAAGCAATGTCACTCTAATGCCCAAATAGAGACAGATAGATTAAAAAAAAAAAAAAAAAAAAAAAAAAAAAAAAAAAAAACTAGACAGAAGCAAGAACTCTTGAACACAAGCCTTCACAGGAGGGTGAGGTCTGGAGGGTACCTCTCGCCCACAAAGACGCCTTTTGCAACCTGTTTGCTGCTGTGTGGAATTCCTTTAGCATCGGCTTCCCATGACACAACCCAGAACTGCACACTGCACAGGAAAGCACTAAGACGGGACACCCAGGGCATGCCAGGTCCTTTGCATGTCTCCCCTGCTCCCCACGGTTGCCCTTCCCCACAGTCACTTCCTCCCATCGTCACTATATCTACAAAGGGGGAGAGATTCCCCAACAGAACAGATTCCATCCCAGTGGGTCTGCCCTGGCCCACGACACAGGCTCAAGAGCCCTGGGTGTGGCTCCACATGGGGGACAATGGAGGTGAGTGGACGGGTCACCGCACACCTCCCGGCCCACCTCTCCTAGGTGCCGAACCAGCCACAGTTTAACACAGGAAGGAGCCGGCCACTCCCCTTCCCTGTCTTCTCCAAGGCACCAAACCTTAACACTGAATCTGTACAAGACAGATGTGGACCTTAGATCACCTCCACCCCCCCCCCCCCCCCCCACCCCGCCTCCCCACACTCCCCTAAGTGCAAGGAAGAAAGGGTGCGGAATGAATGAATTCACAGAAATTGTCAGATAAAAATAAGCTACGTCAAAAATGCGCCTTTACTGTGAAGTTCAAATATCACAATATACACAGTAGTAATAAATCAAACTGGTGTCAGAACACATCATTTCACAGCCCCCAAGAAACAGATACTACAATTTCCATTTTTTTTTATTTTAAAAAAAAAAAACTGAAGTGGGAGAAGATAAAAATAGCTTTCCCAAAGACCCACCTCTTAGGAATGGAAGTGAAAACCTGGGATTCGGTATACCTTCCACACACCCCACCTGGTCTAATAATCAGAACTTAACCTGTCAAGTCGGGGAGAGGGAGGACTTCCCCTTATTAGGAATTTGCCTGAGCTGTGAAGTAAGTGCCCCTGAGCTGCAGAGGAAGCAGAGGGACGTAGAGATTCTATAACCGGAGCCCCAACCCTGGAATAAATCAGAGGAGCCTGTAAACGGATTTCCAGCTTAATGAATAGAAAATCAACAGAAGCCAGCAAAGAAAATGGAATCAAGACAGAGCAGAAAGGGGAAAGCAATTGGCTTAAGCGGGATGGCAGTGAAGGAAGGGAATCACAGGATGCCGCTTCAGCGGGAGGGGGAGGATGCTACCCGGAAACTCCAGGGTGGAAGCCCAGGCCAGCAGGTGACTCAGTGCCCAATACAATGACAGCGTGACAGTCTGCTGTGAAGAACTGGAGGGAGGCCCTCCCAGGTACTGCCAGCCTGGCCAAGACACTCACCAGGCCTTGGAGAGGAAATGACAGCAGCTGCCGGTTGAGGGATTAGTCAGAGTGCTGAGGAACACTGAGCACACTCCCATTTCCCTTGCCTGCAAGCATTGAAGGCTTTCCTTCATGGAGGGGTTCGTTGACTCTGTCCATGGCAGACAAACCAGGGAATTTCTCTCCACGGAACATGCTCGACCAGCAAGCAGGATGCCAAAGTGGTTGGGGGCCTGAGCTTGCCTTCCTGGACCCGAATTCTATCACTTAACACATGAGAAGCATCAACTAGGGGTTAAGATGACCCAGCCACATTTCAATGGAATGCTTCTTTGCAGTGACTGAAATTCTATCAACTTAAACTGACAGTCTGGATCACTGAATGCCCTGCTCTCCTGTACACGAGGCAACAGGCTCAGAACTACAACCTGACAAACACACATCTTGAGTGACACCAAGATCTTCAAGGTCATCCCCACTCGATCGTGAAACCTTTCTCCCTGTGCGTAGGCCCAATGTCTCTCTCAAAAGAACAGCCTTCCAGCTAAGCCCTGGCAGAGGGGATCCACCCTGCCAAATACTACCCAAGAGAGTATTCGAGGCCCAGGATGCTGAACATGGGGCTCTCTGTCAGACAAGCAAGCAAGGGGCAAGGGCCAAATCTGAACCTCCCAAATCCAGTTCTTACAATTGTGCAAAGACAAGACCCATATCCACTCAAGGGGGGGGGGGCGCGGGGCGGGGAGGGGAGGCTGGAGAGATGGCTCAGCCATTAAGAGCACTGGCTGCTTTTCCGGAGGATCCCAGTTCAGTTGCCAGCTCCAACATGGCAGGTCACAGCTGTATGGAACTCTAGTTCCAGGGGAACTGACACACTCACAGATATACATGCAGGCCAAACACCAAGGCACATAATGTAAGAATAAAAAGTTGAAAAGCATCCTTTCATTAAAAAAAAAAAAAAAACACCTTTCAAATGGGCAAAAACAGTAGACACACACATACTCATAGACACATCCTCCAGCTTCAACAATTATCAACGGGTGGCAAAATCTGTTTAAACTGCCTGCACTCAGGTGGTGGGAAACAGACTTAGGAGTTAAAGCGGAGCCACTTAGAGTGGCCTGAACTACATAAGAAAGCTATGCCAAAAATAAATAAGTAAATACATAAATAAATAGATAGATAAATAAATAAATGGAAAGTAGGAAGAGAAAGAGAGAGAAAAATAAAATGTTTATTTTGACAGACAATTCTGGAGGCCTCATCACCGGGCCTGTTTCTGGGCAGCACATTCCATCAGGAGCACATGGAGGAATACAACGGCTCACCTCGTGGCCAAGAACCAAACTACAAGGCAGCAAGAAGAACACTGAGTCCTAATCCCCCATGACCTAAACACCTGCCCACACTAGGCTCATTTCTTAGACCTTGCACCCCTACCCAGTACCACCCCAGGGGAGACCAGGCCTTGAGCACGCAGGCAGACTCTTAACTGTCTCAGTAGGATTCTCTGTGGCATTCTCTCACACTTGCAAAAAGGAGTGATAACTTCTGATCAATGCTGATGCATCCTCACCTCTTACCGTGTTTTTATTTCCCCAAGGTTTGCTGAACTTCGTACATCTTTTGTAATCTCTAGGTCCTGTATTTATTTCCCTAACTCTCTTTTTTTTTCTTCTAACAATGTATTCACTAAAATCGGGGTCAACTGTCCTGTAGGCTTTCCCCCAGTCTGGATACATTGCTAAGTTTTCAGTGATCTCCTCACAAAACCCGGTGCTGCACAAAGGAAGCGCCTTGAACAGACACATACACTCCCCAAAAGAATAAATTGTAAGTTCCACTTAAGTGTTGATTTAACTCAGTGACTAGCCACTGAGTACCACTAAGAGCCAGTTCATGTCCCAAGGTAAATAAGGCACAATCCACTGAGGACAACAATTCCGCTTCAACAGATGAGAACTATCTGAGTAGGTCCTCAAGGAATCTTCTTGATGAGGAAGGACCTAAGCTAGACTTTGAAAATGGTAATTTGGGCCCACGAGTGTAACACAGCATAAAGGACAGCTCACACAATGTTAAGGACAGAATGCCTCTAGCATACTTGAAATTGACAGCAGCGTTGCTAGGTGAAAGATTTTGTGGGAAAAGAGCATGGTCACGAAAGACCAAAGAGCCACTGAGGAGTCCGGGAACCATCACACATCTCAGCAACACTCGGTCTGCAGGACAGCCGCAGCAGCAGCTGAAAATGGTCTCCATCCAGTTTGGATTACAATTACCTGATTGGCTCCTGAGCTAAGCAAATGGGAATCCAGTTTGGATTACAATTACCTGATTGGCCCCTGAGCTAAGCCAATGGGAATCCAGTTTGGATTACAATCACCTGATTGGCCCCTGAGCTAAGACAATGGGAAGGGCCAAAGAGAGAAGAAAGTGACAGTGTCAGCTGAGTACCTGAAGCCAGAAGGCAAGAGGAGCAAAACAATGACCTGATTTTTAGCTATGTGGAGAAATAAATTACTGTCTTAAGAAAAGACCAGTAATTGCTAGAGCACCCGCTATGGTCTGACCATGTCTCGAAAGTTCCCACCATGTGTGAACGTCACCCCAATGCAACAGTGTTGGTTGGTGAGGATTTTCCTGAGCTCTTGCATACTCTGGATGTGGGAGTTAAAGAAAAGCATGCTTCCACTTGAATGGAAAATTTTCAAGCCTGAAAATCTGAGAGCAGCCTTACTCTCCCAAACTTCAAATACCACACTTCCATAGCTTCGTATTAAATCGACAGCAGATATAAACACTCGCTACTGTTTCAAAGTGGGGATGTGGGAGGAAGGAAATCAGTTGTAAAGAAAGGTTCGTCTTTCATCTTGGGTTGGAGGCTGTGAGCAGGGAGCATGGCCATCTCTGCTTTGCTATTCAGGAGCTATGTGGGGTTGCCTACAGATTACCATCAGGACCACAGATTCCTAAGAAACTGACGTAGGACAGAAATAAGCCTCCTTTAACAGAGAGGAGATCGCCAGTCTCTTGACTTGCCTTTCATCTAATTAAGAGACCACCACTGTTTCTCTTCCTGCCAGATAGCCCACACCCAAGGGCCTACAGATACTATCTGGAATAAGTTATGAAAAACTCAAAACAAAATAAAGCCCTACAGAGTTCAGATTGCCTGAGAACGTGAAATAGTATGGTTCCTCCTTAAATGTTAGCTTTGAAGTAACTAAAATGGCTGTTTTATTCTCAGAATTTTAAATCTGACAAGACACTAGCTTTAACACATCTATAAACAAAATTCCCATGTTTAAAGAACCAGCCAAAGGCTGTACTTTTAGAAGCGGATTCCTCTTAACCTAAGAACATCCCCAACTGGTTTCATCGCATGGATGTCTCAGAAGGCAGGTGCTTGCCTACATCAAAGAGAACAGAATGTCTACCTTCTGGGAATGACTCTGGATTTTTACTTCCCTCTTTAACTTTGATTTTATACAGGATTTTAAAGAGCTCACATTCTCTTCAGCCCCATTTACAGAACATTTCACCATGGCTGTAATAAACCTTCATTTTTCCTCAACTATTTAAGTGTCTATGGGACACTCACATAGAGGAGATAGTCTTTGACCCGGAATGGAAATATCTTCTTCCCCTTGCCCTTTGCATCTGTACAGTGTGGGCCAAACCACTCACCTGGCTCCCCACTAAACATTAGGGTCCAAAGATGTTCTACGAGCTATCCTGACTCTCCAATTCTACAACTTAACTAGACATGCCCCACCCAATCCCACTCTGAAACCAACTACCCAGAATGGAAACCAGATGCCATGGGTTGAGGCCACATATCTGTCCTCACCGAGGTCCCAGCCCATCCCTGGTTACTGACACTTCTGACATGAATACAAACCAGACTCCATAATTCACTACAACAGCACAAAGGACTCAGGAAAACAAGCTTACCCATTTATCATAAAGGCTACAACTCGGGGACAGCCAAATGGGAAAGGCGGAGGGTGCCTTCAGAGTTCTGTGACCCTCCCAACCCCATGCTCAGGGGTCTTTTAGGGACATTCCAACATGGAGGCATGGCTGATTAAATCATTCTACCTCTCCACTCTCCCTGGAGACCTAGAATGGTGAAGAAAGGTAGAACTTTCTAATCATGGTTCGGTCTCAACCACCAGCCCTCAAACGAATGCTATGTAGCCATCAGCTCCTTCCCTAGGAGTCACTTCACCAGTACAGGGAGTTCAGGAGCCAAAACAAAAACAAAAGTCAGGAATGCAAGCCTCTTAACAGAAGTTACAAGGACAACAGGAGCCTCACCACCCATCCCTAGCACCATATACCCCCTAGCAGAAGTTCAAGGAACAGAATGATACTCTAACCAAGACAACGACCAGCTTTGAGATGATCAAGCTGGTAGATGAGTGGACACTTTGGAGTAACTGGGCAAACTCTTTCCCCAGATGGGAGGGAAGCTATACGACATTCTGGATATTACTAGAAACGGTTTACCAGACTGAGGAGAATCACATGGAATAAAGGGTGCCAAGAGATGCAGTTCTTCCCAACAGTCCAGAACGAGCTTAGGTTCAGAAGCATTTACAGTAGTGGGACAGAATAACTTTACATCTGTTAATTCAGTAACTGAAAATATTAGGCTTATACAACAGGGTCCCCTCATTCACAGGGGACGTTCCAAGACCTTTAGTAGATGTCTGAAACAACGGGTATAGGAATGATTCCTATTAATAACTCTTTGTACTAAGTTGCTTCTCATCCATGCATAACTAGAGTGAAATTTCCCCCTTTTACATAAGAAAGCACTTTGTATATGTTTTGTTAGTGGGTCGGTCTACAGGACTAGCATCATTCCTCTTACGTCGCTCGGGTGATTATTAAGTAAAACAAGGACTACCTGAACACAAGCTCTGCCATAGCAACGGTCAATGTGGTAACCAAGAAGGCTGCTTAGTGACTAATAAGTGGGTAGCATATGTACTGTGGACATGCTGAGCAGAGGGATGACTCATAGTGTTTGGGTCGCATGTACACTGAGGACATGCTAGATGGATCTGACTTTCTGCGAGCAAGTAGTATATACAGAGTAGACACGCTGGGCAGGGGTGACTCAGGGCAAGAGGGTAGTATATACAGGGTAGACATGCTAGATAGGGCTGACTCCAAGTCCAGGAGGACCAAACAGGGCTGTACAAGGTTTCATTCTCCCACTCATGTTAGCACATAATTTAAAGCTTGTGAAATTTTTGTTTCTAGAATTTTCCATTTCATATTTCAGGCCGTGGTTGACCATAGGTAACTGAAACATTAAAAACTAAAAATCACAGATGGGGGTGGTAGTGTTCCATACCGGTCCTTCTTAGTTTTCCTTTTGGTTTGCTAGTAATTCTTTTTCACTGTACAAGTGATGATCTCCACCAGCTTTGCTCTTTTATCATGACTTGGAGAGAGTCTTGTCATTGTTGGGCTTTGCTCTTTTTCTCTTTTGGGGGCCTGCCACCCAGCTCCCAGATAAATCACACACAGCGGCTTATTCTCAATTATAAATGCCCAGCCTCAGCTTGCCTTGTTTCTAGCCAGATTTCCTTAACTTATCCCGTCTACCTTTTGTCTTTGGGTTTTTCCCGTTTTCTTCTGTAAATCTTACTCTTACTCCGTGGCTTGATGTGTAGCTGGGTGGCCGGCCCCTGGAGTCTTCCTCCTTCCTCCCAGATTTCTCCTTCTATATATCCTCTTTGCCTGCCAGCCCCGCCTATCCTGACTTACTAATGGCCCTTCAGTTCTTTATTTAACCATCAGGTGTTTTAGACAGGCACAGTAACACAGCTTCACAGAATTAAACAAATGTAGCATAAACAGAAGTAACACACTTTAAAATAATATTCCCCAACAGAGTCTCACTACATATTCCAGGCTGACCTCAAATGCCATTTTCCTGCCTGTGCCTCCTAGCCTGTTAGGATCGCAGGCCTGTGCCACCACCATACCCAGATGACTCAGTACCATGGAAAAAAATCTTCTCCTGGGCTGAGTAGCTGAGAAATCAAAGCATGGCCCTGATCAAGCCTAAACTCAAATCTTTGACTGTTCTCTTGGGTTTTTTTTTTTTTTAAACTATGGTGGAAACTGGGGATACAGCTCAGTGATTAAAGTCCCTGATAGACAAGCATAAGGACCCCCCAGAACTCACATTAATATGAGGTGGGCATGGTGCCTGTCGGAACACAGTCCAAGAATGGAGTCGTGCAAGGGGAATTCTCAGTGCTTGTGAGAAAACTCCAAGAAAATAAGACAAGAGTCTTGTGACCTCAGTTTCTTCAAAACCATGAAATTGTTCTTGGAATGTGCTTCCGTGCCCCCCACCCACCCACCCACCCAGGTATAGCGGATGAGTGAGTTTACTCTGGCTGTTGCTATTCATGTGCAAATGTGCAAATGTGGTTTTGCCACCTGTGGCGTGTCCTTGTGATTGAACACCTTATTCGTGTGACCTTCTTAACCCTCGGAGTATGAACTGCCTGGTGCTCTGAATACAGTTGGCTATTGCATGAAACTTCAGTCCACCTCATTTTCAGGCCCCGCTCTCCCAGGTTCACTCTGCCAACTAGAGCAGTAAACAGTGCACACCTGCAATCCCAGCCTCAGGAGACAGAGCGGGGGTCCTGGCCTAGCCAAATCAGCAATCTCTGTGCTTGATTGAGAGACCCTGCCTCAGTTAATAAGGTGGAAGAACTATCAAAGATGAGCCATGACATAGCGTTGAGCCAATACATGTATGGACACTCAGGTTACACCCCTCAACATGTGTGTCCACATACATGCAAACATGCATACACACACATGTGAAAAAATGGAAATAATGTTTATTTATTTGAGAGGAGGACACTTGTGTACAAAGGTAACGCATGTGCTACAGTGAATATGTTGTGATCAGAGGACAATTTGGGGGAGCTTGATCTCTCTTTCACTATGTGGTTTCCGAGGGTGGGTCTCAGACCAACAGGCTGGTCACCGAGCACCTTTACCCACCTCACCAGCCACTGCTTCTCCTCTCTTGAGGTAGGCTAGCCAACAGTACCCTTTGTTGCTTTAAATCTAGTATAGTTGGATTTTCTGTCATATAAAATCAAAACTATTCTATCTGGTGTAGGACACGAACTCGGGAGCTGGCCAAAGTCAGGTACAAGAGGGAACACAGACCACCCGATGAGGAGCAAAGAATTCCAAGCATGGCATAAATCTGCCACAGGAAGCTGAAGGAAAAAAAAACATTCAGGCCACATAATCAGATAAAGGCTTTTCACAGCCCTCAATTAAATGGCCACCTTGAAGGATTTCCTTCCTCTCCATGGCAAGCCCAGGCACACACGTCATTGTTTCACCAACTTAGTGACTGCCAATTTGTAGCCAAATGAGTTTATCTACAAGCAAGTATCACATGGTGAGGAGCAATTGCATTTCCCTGAACTGTTCGCAAAGCTTTCCCTGCTGGAGCTTCCAAAAGGAGAAAAATGACAGCTTAAAGGTGAGAGAGAAACAAGTTCTTTCAAAACAGCAGCTTGGAGAAGAAGCAAGTTTTCTCCAAGCCGCCTCCACCTAGGGGTTCTCAGAGCTGGACGCCGGCCACCTCCGGCTGCCCCTGCATCTGTGCTGAAGTTCTGCAGATTTCTTCTCAGACCACATTCACAAGGTGAATTCCAAAAAAGAATAGGAAGAAAGAAAACAGGACCGCAGGTTTAAGAAAATGAGAACTCGGCCTGGCGCTGGTGGTGCACGCTTTTAATCCCAGCACTTGGGAGGCAGAGCCAGGCGGATCTCTGTGAGTTCGAGGCCAGCCTGGACTACAGAGTGAGTTCCAGAAAAGACGCAAAGCTACACAGAGAAAGCCTGTCTTGAAAAAAACGAAAGAAAGAAAGAAAGAAAGGAAGGAAGGAAGGAAGGAAGGAAGGAAGGAAGGAAGGAAGGAAAGAAAGAAAGAAGGAAGGAAAGAAGGAAAGAAAGAAGGAAGGAAAGAAAGAAAGAAGGAAAGAAAGAAAGAAGGAAGGAAAGAAGGAAGGAAGGAAGGAAGGAGGG
>CABHPQ010174379.1:14133-38530 GCA_902168405.1 Peromyscus aztecus
AGAAAGAAAGAAAGAAAGAAAGAAAGAAAGAAAGAAAGAAAATGATAACTCAAAACGGGGGCGGGAGAGGGGGGCACAAAAGAACCACGAGTGAACTTTTTAAAAAAATGGTTTCTAGTTTTGTTTTCTTAATCTAAGACACTCCTAAAACACAGTTGAGGTGACTCTAAGTCAAATTTTTATCTGTAACACATGGGTGAGCAGGTAATGGGGGGAAATACCTACCCTCAATAATCAGTTCAAAGCCAAGAAACTCCTAAACCTCTTAACAGAATGGTATCGGTCCCGATAGTGAGGTAACGGGATGGGTAAAGCAGTTCAAAGTTTCCTAATACGGATCCAGGGATGGTTCCTCTGGGGATTGCCTGCAATGCAGAAGTTTTCTCTCTTCTTATTTTTATGAATATTTAGAAAACTAACATCCTAGACCTTATCACCACTATGTAATTTCAACCCTGTGTGGCTGATATATTGTGCACCCCAATAAACTTATCTGGGGGTCAGAGAACAGAACAGCCATAATATTGAACATAGAGGTTAGGCAGTGGTAGCACACACACCTTTAATCCTAGCATTCCAAAGGCAGAGATCCATCCGGATCTCTGTGAGTTCAAAGCCACACCGGAAACAGCCAGGCATGATGACTCACACCTTTAATCCCAGGAAGTGATGGCAGGAAGCAGAAAGGTATATAAGGCGTGAGGACCAGGAACTAGAGCCTGGTTAAGCTTTTAGGCTTTTGAGTAGCAGTTCAGCTTAGATTCATTCTGGATGAGGACTCAGAGGCTTCCAGTCTGAGGAAACAGGATCAGCTGAGGAATTGGCGAGGTGAGGCTGTGGCTTGTTCAGCTTTTCTGATCTTCCAGCATTCACCCCAATAACTGGTCTTGGGTTTGTTTTTATTAATAAGACTCTTTAAGATTCATGCTACAACCCTGTGCGTGCATTTAGAAGCACACAGGCACCAGAACCACTTAACATGACAGCAATGTCCACTTTCATATTCCTAAGCTCTGTGGTCCCAGGCACGGTTTAAGAGCCCAACAATATCTCTTTAAGCAATTGTGTCCTATTTGGAAGGAAGAGGGAGTCGGTTAGGGTTTAAATCAGAGAAGGATGATCTGTCTTTAAAGACATACGTCACTTCAGAACCACCCCAGAACCAGGTGTTGTCACACAGACCTGTAATCCCTGGCTGAGACGTGAAGATCTACAGTTCTAGACCAGCCTGGACCACACAGTGAGACCCCGTCCCTCCCTCTATAAAAACATGATCTTCATATGAACCTGACCTAAGGCTGGTAACAACGGGATCCCCGTCCCTTGGTCGGTCTGCACAGGCAGTGCGTATGAAGAGGCAGCCAAAGCAAGTAGACCCAGCCTCACTCGACTTCCTCTGCAGGCCCCTCTAGACTCCTGTCTATGCCCCTCTTCAGCTCTAGTCTCCACTTGACACTAGCCATCTGGCTTTTGAGTTTACGCGAGTCTCTCGGGACTGACGTTAACAAGACCCCGTCTCCCTGGGGTCTGATCGTTATGCAGGGTTAGCTGAGAAAAACACTGACTTGTCCAAGCTACCAAAGCTCAGAGCCAGATGCCGACCTGTGGTGAAGAACCTCGTACCCGAAATACCCTCCACAGACCATTCTGCAAGCCTGGGACACTGGGAACATTGCTGTTTCATAGCTTCTTGCTATGAAAGGCAGCGGACTGCTCTGAGTGAAGGAAGGAAAGGCCTTGTCATGAGGCAGTCTCCCTGGAAAGCAGGGAAGGCATTGCGGCAGACTCTGGCCTTGCTGAACAAATACAACGATAAAAGACAAAACACAGGCTAAAAGGCAAAACTAGATACAGCCCAATGAAAGGCTTGGAGGGAATGTCTACAGGCAGCTAATGCTTACTGGCGGGGAGAGGGGGCTCCTTAGTGCTGTGGCCATGCTCCTGAAAACCACCTCTTACCCATGTTCTTGTACTGAGCCCTAATAAAACTCACTGGATTAAAAAATGAAAACAAACAACATAAAAACCCCGCATGTCCTGGTTTCATTTTTGGGACAAAATACATCCACAAAAATCAACTTAGGGCCAGACATAGTGGCACACACCTTTAATCATAGCACTTGAGAGGCAGAGAGACAGGTGGATCTGTGAGTTGGAGGCCAGCCTGGTCTACAGAATCAGGTCCTGGCCAGCCAGGGCTATGGAATAAGATCCTATTTCCAAAAACAACCACAAAAAAATAAATAAAAAATTAAAAAACAAACAAACAAACAAAAACCACAAGGCAACTTATAGGAGAAAGAGTATTCTTTAGCTCACAATTTGAGTTTACTATCCATCACTACAGGGAATTCAAGCGGAACCCAGAAGCAGCTGGCCACGTTCACTGTCAAGAGCAAGAAGAACTCAATGCATGTATGCCAACTGATCAACTCTCTCTCCCTCTCTCTCTCTCTCATTGATTCAGTATCCAAACCCAGGGGAGGGTCCCACTCATTCTCACCCTAGGTCTTTCCAGATCAGCTAACATAAACCAGACAATTCCCCACACACATGCCTACAGGCCAACATGATCTAGACAACCCTTCATTGGGACTTTCTTCCCAAGTGATCCTAGACTGTGTCAAGTTGACAGTTCAAACTAATGGACATGACATGGGGGTGGCGGGAGAATGCAAATCAAAACTACTTTGAGATTTTATCTTACAACCCTCAGAATGGCCCCATCGCTGAAGACAGCACCTACACAACTCATTGAACATGGAGAAGTCGAGCTGGTGCCTCCACAGAGCCTTCACACCCATGCGCTAGCATCTTTGGTACAGAAGGTACTCGGCACACTACCAAAGGAGAAGTGTAAACACCAACCCAGCTGCAAACCCTTTGATCTACAGCGGTGTCCTGCCTGCAGGATATGCTAGTTCAGAGGTGGAACAAAGCTTGTAAAAGTGACCAAGCAATATCTGACTTGACTTAAGGGCCACTCCATGAAATGGAACCCATATCCAACACCGCTTAGGTGATCAAGAACCAGAGACTAGATAGCTCTGGGACCTAGAGTAAAACCAAATACCACTGTTCTAAAAAAAACAAAAGCAAACAAACAAAAAATAACAATAAAATGACTCCTAATGATATTTTGCTATACTCAGAGACCAGCGCCTTGCTCAGCCATCATCAGAGAAGCTTTCTCCTACAGCAGATGGGAACAAATACAGAGACCCACAGCCAAACATAATGCAGAAAGTGAGAGAACTTGGAACACTCAGCCCCTAAAAGGGATGTCTCCATCAAATACCTCCCCCTCAGGAAACCCTGAGGAAGAGGAGGCAAAAAGAATGTAAGAGCAAAGATGATGGAGGACACCAAGAAAACAAGGCCCTCTAAATGAAACAAAATCAACATCTGAACTAACTCACTGAGACTGGGGCAGCATGCACAGGGACTGCACAGGTCTGCACCCGATGGGGTCCTAGAGCGGAAAGAAGTGGTGGACACGTGTCCCAATCCTTAACCCAGAAGAAATCTCCAACTGGTAACCACTTGCAAGTGAAAATTTAATTTCCTCCAAGGGAGTCTCACTGTCCAAACAAACTATTCTTAAGCGCAGGCCGCATGCCCAACAGTAGATGGTCAACCAAAACCAAAGGTAATGGCATCTCTGGAGGATCCTTGTCTCATAATGTCATACCAAGGCTTCTCCTTCTTCCCCCTTTCTTTTATTTTGTTATGTTTTTTTCTTCTCTCTTTTTACCCTACAGGTCCTTTGCACATACATTATGGCTTCCAGGTTAGAGTTTTTATGGAATTCCTGCACATGCAAATGAGTGGGTCTTTGTTTCCTGTGCCTTCTCTTGGGCTCTTTTCCTTCTTTCTGTTGGTTTGTTTTGTCCTATTCCGATGTGTTGCTTTTTGTTTTATCTTCTTTTATTTAATTATCATCCCTTAAAGGCCTGTTTTCTAATGAGAGGCAGAAAGAGGATGGATCTGGGTGGGAGGGGATGTGGGGAGGAACCAGAAGGAGTAGATGGAGGGGAAACCACAATCAGGATATACTATGTGGGGGGGGGGGGGAATCTGTGTTCAATGAAAGAAAACAAACAAATTAATGGACATGAAAGTAGAGAGGGAGCAGCTGAGAGAAAACAGGATCAACGGGAGTGGGAAGGGGACAAGGGAGGGTAATGGGACTTTATTTGTGGTGGTTTTAATGAGAATAGCCCCCATAGGCTCAGATATTTGAATGTCTAGTTCCCAGTTGGTGGACCCTTTAGAATTAAGAGTGCCTTGTTGGAGAAGGTCTGCCATTGGGGGTGGGCTTTGAGGTTGAGGTTTCAAAAGCCCACAGCAGTCCTATGCTCTCTCTCCTCCCTTTCTCTCTGCCTCCTGCCTGCTGATCAGGATGTATGTTCTCAGCTCCTGCTCAGCATCATTCCCGCCTACCCACCTGCCCACCCTCCTGCCCTCCTGCCCACCTGCCCTCCTGCCCACCCGCCCACCTGCCTGCCTGCCTGTTGCCATGCATCCCACAAGGATCATGGGCTCGTCTTCTGAAACTCTAAGCAGGTCCAGTCCCCATTTCAATGGTTTTTGTTATAAGCTCCTTGGTCATATTATCTCTTCACAGAAACAGAATAGTAACTAACACAATATAGATGTATAGAAATATCATAAAGAAATCCACTAATGTGTATAATTAATACATGCTATTAAAAAAAAACTCGCTTTTAAAAAGGTTTAACCGTTTGAATTGAGCACCATTTTGAAAGGTTTCATGAGGACCTCTACCCACCATGGTCCAGAGTGAGCCTTATAAAATATAAGTCTATCCATGTCTTTCCTACTTCAAACATTTTAATAGTTTTCTATTGCACTTAAAATACAGCCCAGCATCCTGATCGTGGCCTGGCATCCTGACTGCTGCTCCATTACTTCCTCCAGCATCCCTCACCCTTCTACACCAGAGGCCCTAAGCCAGCCTTGACCACTTCAAAGACTTCAACATTCCTGTGCCCTCTACCCAGAATGTCTTCCACTGTTACCCACCCTTTCCATACAAGCCTGATCCACAGGCAGCAGAGAGAGAGAGAGAGAGAGAGAGAGAGAGAGAGAGAGAGAGAGACTGGGCCTGGCATGGGCTTCTGAAACCTCAAAGTTCAGTCCCAGTGACACACCTCCCTCAACAAGACCACACGCCCTAATCCTTCCCAACACTCCATCAACTGGGAACCAAGCCTTCAAACATTCTCCTAAAGACCACCACACTAACGTGTTTGACAAAGGAATTCCTGAGGCGGATAACATTCAATCTAAAGCATGAGTATTACTCACCACTCCTGTGCAGGACTGCCATGAAAAAGAGCAACAAGTGGGAAGAAAGATGTATATATACATAAAGATTTATATATACATATATGTGTGTGTATATATGAATATATATAAGTATATATATAAAGATTTATACTTATAGATATACGCATATATATATATATATGCTCAGTTTATCCATAAAAAGAGCTCAAACAAGGATAACTTCATAGCCAAAGCCCAACATGGAGGATGAGGAGCAGGAGGAGGAGGGAGAGGAGGAGGAAGGGGAGGAGCAGGAGCAGAGGAGGTGGCAGCATATGGAATAGAAACACAAGCCCCTGCCCTGCACTGAGTCATAGAGAGGTGCCTGAGGGCAAGAGCCCACCCATCGAAGAACCCAATGTATGGAAATGCAAATTCATTTGAAAAGGGAAGCCTAAACTCAGTGCAAAAGAATCCCCAGGCTGCTGGGACCATGAGGCCAAGGGATGGATGCCAGGCCTGCATCCTTGATGGGATGAAAGACCTCCAGATAGGGGTAAGTACTGAGGGAGGGAGAGCTGAGGGAGGGAGGGCGCTAAGGGAGGGAGGGAAGGCGCGGCAGACACATCCAAATCACTTCCCCAGCTGTGCTGGAAATTTCCCATTGCCTTTTCTTCCACCTGATGGAGGAAAAAGGCAGCCTGGCAAAAGATGCCAAGTTGTCATTTTCTCAATGACACTTTTTGACTATCAAGCGAGCTCATTTTAGGATACATATTGAAAATCTTCAAATTGCAAGGTGTAACCTTAAGAAAGGAAATGCTTCTAAAATTAACACACTGCTCCTTTTCAGAGAGATAAATCTACACTCGTCATCAGTACATCTTCACTTAGCTCTGCTGCCTCAATTTACGGTCTCTTTCAAAACCTTGGTTATTACCACTCCAAGGACATTCCGTCCTTTTCTCAAATCGTTAGACATTCTACTAACTGTCACGAGTAACAATTTCAACTGTAGCTAAAATTGCATTTGGCCAACTGTAAGAAGTTAAGTGCTTAGGTCTAAACTATAAACTAATAAAGCAAGACAAACTAACCCAAATAGTCCTGGAGCATAGGGCTATTTTTAAACTCCTAGTTAAAAGATTGGGTCTAATTTATTTTTAAAGAGTAGATGTTAGTTTAAAATGAGAAACTAAGAACCCCCAATTGTTTCCTTCTTTTTTTTTTTTTTTTCAGAGTATGTTTAGCTGGCAACAGCGAAATCCATCTGGGCCAAGGGAGAAAGGAAGAAACCAAATGCTGAAATGTCCCAGGAGATACGCAGACAGATTCCTACTGACCAGGGAATACACTGCAGAGTTCCAAGCTGTGTCAGTTCCTTAGCAGCGAGAGAAAGAGAGAGAGGGAGAGACAGAGACAGACAGAGAGAAGAGAGATTTAAGAAATGTGAGAAACAGAGAAACCCTGTCTCAAAAAACCAAAAAAAAAAAAAGAAAAGAAAGAAATGTGAGAAAATGTGGCTCTCGAGAATGTCTCCAACAATGTGGCCACATCCCAGATGGCAGCTATCTATAAAACTCCGTGGACAACAGAGATGGAGGAAAGCATGTTCCTTATTCTCACAACCTTGGAATAGAATGGCATACAATACAAACATGCCTGGTAGTGAGGATCCTAATCTTTGTTAAGTCAGAGAATCTCATGAAAGGTGTGGACCTTCTGGGGAGGCAGACACTTCCCTCAAAAGAGAGGCTCTCTGAGACAACCTCTGCCTAACCCCACTGCCGGAGTAGCCAGTACACTCTACTTGCTGGAGAGAAACAATGATCGACGTGTGAACAACTAATAGACTCTAGCTGAGCACAGGGCTATCCTAAGTGTGGGCCGCTGACGGGAGCCAGTCTGCATGCAAACTGTTACCAGATGAAACATGCACATAAATGGAGAGTGGACATTTAAAAGTGTGCACAGCCTGGGGCTGGAGAGATGGCTCAGCGGTTAGGAGCACTGGATGCCCTTCCGGAAGACCAGGGTTCAATTCCCAGCACCCACATGGCAGCTCACAACTGTCTGTAACTCTGGTTCCAGATGATCTGACACCCGCACACAGATGCACATGCAGGCAAAACACCAATGCACATAAAATAAAAATTAAAAAAGTTTTTTTTTTTTAAAGTGAACATAGCTATTGGGCAGCAACGTCACTCCAGTCCTTGAACAGCAAACCCTCACCTCTGACCTTGCAAGTGGGTACTCATCATGCCAATCACCACCTAGTCATGATTTGAAAAGCCATGTGGCCACAGTGAATCTAGGGCTAGTTTGTCAATTGTAATGATAAGAGATTATTAGCTTGTCAAGTGTCATTTAAAAATATTAAAACTGGGAACCCATTTTTAGAGGAAAGATCCTCTAAACCATAATTGTGTCAGATAATTACTGAAACTGGCTACCGAGGAGGTTTGGAGATGGACTGGAATCTGTAGTTTCTAGCACTTCGTTTTGAAGGAAAACTTTAAGTGAAATTCCGAGCTGGAACTGCTCTAAAGTGTCACGTCGCGCTAACTGCACGAGGTGTCCTTTGCACTGGCCTCGGTATCCCTTCCTACGTTCTCTGCTGTAGCCTGAGCAGACACTGTACTCAGCCCTGAGATGAGCTACCAACTACCCCAGCTGCCAGCAGACAGGCCTCATGAGCAAGAAGTAAACGGATTTGCAAGAAAAACATCATATTTTAGCTGTTGCCAGCTAAACATACTCTGAAAAAAAAAAAAAAAAAAGAAGGCACATGTTCAAAGGTGCATTCAACTGGGATAATTGGTTTTCAATCTAACATTCTGTCTAGTTACAATGGAAATTAAAAAATTAACAAGCACAATAGTGATTTTATGACTGTACACTTTTAATGAACATGAGCAAATTTTATCTTTTGCACTATATTATGCTGCTTCTAACTATATTTACTGAAACAATTTTATTTGTTGTCTCTAAAATTAACTTTAAGATTGGGATTGTATTTTATGTGCCTTTTATTTGTTTTTTCTTTCTTATAAAAGTATTAAGCTCATGACAGACTGGAAATTGGAAAGATCTACACACAGGTTGGGAAGCAGAAATGGGCTCCCAGCCATCAAGCTGGCTCCTTCCCTGGGGTGAGATGTGTTTATCTCTAAGGTATGTGCGTCTCTTGTCCTTATAATTTAATTGTATATCAACACAGTACATTTCATATGAAGACATAAAATATGTTAGTTCAGGAAAATTAATGTTTCTATGGGAACGAAACTGGAACACTTGAATGATTTAGAATAATTCAATAAAACTGAGCCATGGAAATAATTGCCATGATATTCAGTGTGAGGCAGAGATAGATGGAAAGAACCGAAAGGCAAAAGGAAAACCTAAGATTTTGCCATCGAGGTATTTCACAAGTACCTTAGGGCTCTTTTTCTACGGTTCTAGGAGCTGAACCCGAACTTTGTGCATACACGATGGGTGTTCTACCACTGACCTACATCACCAGTCTTTATTTACTTATCTCTTTGTTTGTTTGTTTGTTTGTTTAGAGACAGGGTCTTAAACCCGCTTCGTAGTCCAGCCTAGCCTGGAACTTGTATTCCTCCGCAAGCTTCCCAAGGAGCGGGGATTATTCACGTTCTCACACTACTTTGAAACAACCCAAACTGAAAGCGGGCAGGCTTCACTTTGTTATCATTGTTGTAGTGTGTGCAAAAATCAACACAGAAACCTCTTATACTGGAAACCCTATTCCAGAAATGTGCAAAACAGATATGAATGTAACATTTTTAAAAATAGGTCTTGTTTGTGTGTGTGTTTGTCTGCATGTATTTATGTGCACCACATGTGTGAAGTATCATCAGAAGTCAGAAGAGGGCATCAGGCCCCCTGGAAGTGGAGTTACAGATGGCCGTGAATGCTTCTCAGCAAAAGCAGCAAGTGCTCTTCACAGCTGAGCCATCTCGTGACTTCTTTTACATTTCTCCACTCTAAATAAGGGATCAGCTGCTTGTCCTGACAATCCCAGACAAAAGAGTTCATACTGTAAATACAAAATTCCATATAGAATATTCAAGAGATTCTGGTTCCCTGAGATATAAATGGTTCGGTGATAAAAGGAAGACAAAATACAATGTATGGGGAGAGTCATACCAATCAAGAAAGCATAAGGAATCCAAAAGGAGATCCTCACCAAATAAAGACAATTGTTTTCTCTGTGAAATTGCAAGCTGATGTCTCTCTCTTTGTAACCTTCTGTCCACAGCCCTCTGCTGCGGAGGATGCACACGTTAGCAGTCAACAGCATTAAACAAATCCAAAAAGAGCCCTCGGGGTGAACTCCGCTAACAACCCAGAAAAAAAGCATCATTTTCCAGGCAGAGCCCAAAGGTCAAAAAACAAGAGCAGAATCGAAAGGTAATATATAAAAAGTCCCTGCTGAGACGCCACGAAACATCTCTCTTACTATTGATACATAAAAAATGCCAGTGGAATCCTGAGCCACAAACCAAATGAATCCAAAGTCGGGGTTTAGCTTCGGTCTGAATTTAGACTTTTTTGTAGACTATCCACACTGGCCCAGAGTTTAGGATTAAATTTTTAATGGAGTTCTAAGAAAAGTAAGTCAAACAAATGGGAAGTGTGATGAGCGACATTGACTCGTGGAGGCTCATTTCCTAAAACATTCTGAATTGGCAAAAACTAAAACAGGGAAAGCAATATAACTTCTCCTGGTCAATTACACTGCACATAAGCAATAGAATGGAAATAACAGACAGACAGACAGACACACAGACACACACACACACTCACACCCTCCCTTCCTTATCCCTGCCCCACCCCACCACCACCCACTCTCTCACACACTCACAGTAAGTAGTTGGGAAGGCCTGAACAAATGGTACAGATACAGGGCGGATGCTCTGGGGCCGATTTCTATCCTGGTTCTGGCTCTGTCTGAGGCAGGATGGAAACAGGGAAATTACAGGGGCACGGGAGGAGAGAGGAGCCCTTCCTCTGAGAAAAGCCTCTTGCCAGATGAGCAGCAAGAATTCCAGCACAGTTAACAGTATCTGCTATCAAGGATGCCACGGAGAGTCCACACTCCTTTCTTATGTATTCTTTGTTAACCATGGATCTAGGCCTAGAGTCTGGATGTATAGTGTTAAGACCTTGCATGGGGCCTCATTTCTTTCCTCAGACATTACATGAGAATCTCAAAACTGCTTTCGGTTAAGATATCCCACCTTCCTGATTCCCTGTGGACTAGACTTTTACTTTCTCAGTTAGCAGTTAACAGCATTCAACAAATGAAAAGCAGAACCCTCAGGGGACAAACCCAGCTACAACACAAAGAGGGTGTCACCTTTCCAGGCAGAGCCCAAAGGTCAAAAAATCATCCCGTCAGACACTAACCTCAGAACCACCCACTGAAAGACAACGGTAAATGCCACCAAAATAATCTCTGTAACTATTGCAGATAAAATAAAATAAAAGTGAATGCGCTGTCACAGGCCTTTGAGAAGCCCACACTCATGCTCCTGGGTCTGCATGGCTCTTGCTTTCTTCTGAGTGCTTTTTCTCCTAATCCTTGGGCAGTATCTTTAATAAAATCGCCAACTCTGCTTCATAAACCAGTTAGTTCTGAAATTCTTTTCCGCGTCACAGCCACAAATCCTGGTTTGGCCTGGGTCAGTTCCCTAAAACTCCACGGGAACTCTTCGGGCTGCTCCAGGTGTCTTGAGGGAGCAAAGTGTGCCTCCTTTCCCTGTACCCCCAAATGCACACATGCCAATCATTAGTACCAGGGCCTCATGAAAGGGGCTCACCTCCTTTTGAGGCCCCCAACTATGAAATCGAGGAGTCAATGCAGACACACAGCGCAGATGCCATCCTCTAGAAGACACCCCTGCCCTAGGTTAAAGTCCAGCGGATAAGGCACTGAAGCTTCCCAGGCAGTAGGAGATGGCTGGGACACAAGCATGGGCGCTGCCCTGTGAGCACAGCCAAACACTGACTGACACCATTGGCAGTTAGTCTAGCTGCAAAAGCCAGGCAGACACAGAGAGCCATGCAGCCCATCAGTAACGCCAGGGGCCTTCACTACAAAATCTTCACTGTCTGAAATGGGTTTTCCGGCTGGGCACCGTAAACCTCGCCTTGATCACAGCACTTGGAGGGAGAAGGCAAGTGGATCCCTCTAAGTCCAAGGTCAGCCTGCTCTACATAGTGGGGGCCAGGCCAGCCAGGGCTACAGAGTGAGACCCCTATCTCATAAATTAATTAATTAAATTTATCATCTTTTTTTAATTTGAAATAAAGATTTAAAAAGAAGAAGAAAGCCTACTCAGACGAAAGGACTCACGTTGGCCATTTAGACTATGGCATCTTTGTTTTTGCTTAGAGAATGTTAAATCCTCTGTGTTGGGAGGGAAAGTCAAAGGCACAGTGAAGAGAGTCACTAAGGCTACATGGCCTGGGTCCAAGTCCCAGCCACACACCCTGGGAAGTTTCCGTCTCCTCATCTACAAAATGAAGATAATGGGGTTTCAGTCCCACATGGGGTTCTGAGTTAAATGTATGCAAGACACAGTGAGCATAAGGTCTCTAGAACACAAAAGAACTTATACAGCGAAGCATTTACTAATATTTTACATTGCAACTTCATGCATAACCTAAAATGTTCACTAAAATTTTAAATAAAAATCATGTAAGTATCAAAATACCAAAAAAAAAAAGACATGAAAAAAACCAACATTGAACAACTAAACAATTACAGGTTGAATATTACCCTAAAAAATAGCTAAAATGTACAAATATGGATTCTGGTACATTTTTGAATTTTGAATTTTTAGATTAGGGGTGTTCAAACAATAAACCCCATATAAATATTCCAAAATCTAAAAAAAATTAAAAATCTGAAACATTTCTGTTCCCTAGCATTTCAGATAAGGGATATTCAATCTATAAAACATTAAAAGGTCTAAGCTTTTTATATAACTATGAGAATAATTTCATTCACCTCTTTTCCCAGACTCAAGCCTCCATCCATCTACCATGAGAGATTAATCTCCCTAAAGTGACTTGGGTTCAAGTCCCTACAAAGGACATCTGGGTTTCCAGGAAGAATGTCCAAGTCCACAGCTGAGCTCTGTGCCCTGCCCAGACTAGAATGAGCCTTCTGGCCTTGTTCCTCACAAGGTACTTAGGAAGGCTTACAATTCTCCACACAGGGTGATTACTAGATACCATCTTTCTTCTCCATTAGAATGACAGCCAAAAGCTGTGACTGTATCTCACCTGCCAGTACTACCAACTATCACAGAGAGCAAGCGGCCCACTTCATCTTCTATCACAGCTCACACAACACCGGGCGAGACCCTTCACAATTTGCTACACGTTCTTCTCCACCATCTTCCGGAGCTTCACAATACGCCTTGGGGTAAGGCAGGGCAGACAAGAAAACAACGCCCTGAAGTTCACTGAGTCACCCAAAGTCACATTCTCGGGAAGTGGCAAGGAACCAAGTGTGTTAATTCCTAGTCTAGGGTTCCTTCCAGAACTTTCTGATGCCCAAGTTAAAGCCAATAAAACACCAAGGCCTTGCTTTGTTACCTTCTTGCCTCTTTAGCTTTTACTGTTCCCTTGTACCCACCCATAACTGCTCCCTCCTTCTACCTCCTTTCCTAGTTTTCATTCATGAGACAAGTATTAAGGGCTGTGATTGATGAGAAAACCCTTCTTCTTCTTCCTCTGGGGGTACAGCCTTCTGGAGGTGTCATGTATGTTCACCTATTTACATACTAACTGAAAAGGAACACAGATTCAATTTACATACCATCATTAAGAAACCAGTTCACACAGCAACATCCATAGACACAGTATCTCCAGACCTACTCTACCAAGATACCCTTCTACCCACCATGGCCACTAAATAGTTAACAGTCCTTCTTGAACCTCTCAGCTCAAAGCACACACAGTTAAAATGAGAACAGATCGAGGATCCTGTACCTCCGGATTACAGCACAAAACCACAGCTCCAAACACAGCAGCAATAAACCTGCAATAATCTTCATGAAAGATAGTATCAATTAAACGTTGGTGCGAGAAATGTAATGCAGAATAACTGCCATATGAACATTCTCTGAAGATAAATCTCCAAAGACTTTAAACAAGTAAAAATCGAGCCCATGAATATTTAACACAGCTGGCTTTATTTAAAATTTCCAAGTCAGGCATGGTGGCTCATGTCTGTAATCCCAGCACTTGGGAGGCTGAAGCAGGACTGCCAAGATTTCAAAGCGAGCCTGGGTCATGCACAGTAAATTCAAGCCCACCTGAAGCCCTGTCTCAGGAAAAAAACACTACAATGAAATTTCCCATAAGAGGTGGCAATGTGGCACCTGCCTTTAGCCCCAGCACTAAGAAGGCAGGGAAAGGCAGATCTCTGGGAGTTCGAGGCCAGTTTGATCTACATAGCGAGTTCCAGGTCAGCCAGAGCTACATAGTGAAACTTTTTTTTTTTTTTTAATACTGTAAGAGTCATACAATGGCATAGAAAAGAATGTCAAAGGGTTAAGAAGGCTAGGTTCTGTAAGAGTGCAGGAGACAGCTATGTTCATAACAGCAATCTTTTAAAGCCCCAGGGAAGGCACACAAAGCAGTATTCCACAGTGACACCATTTATCAGAAACAATTCCCACCCTGGGCCTCTTTCTCGCTCACACCTACAATTTGCATGTTGAATTTAAGAGACCAACCTCAGCCAAGACAAAGAGGGGGAGGTACAGAATATCTCTTGGAAGGAAGAAAACTAAGGGATCCCTTGTCTTTGGAGGGAGGACTTCCCATGGTGCACAGCTGCAAATGGATGCCCCACTTCACTGTCTGCTACAGGATCAAGGCTTTTACACACTGTAGCTGGCGGGTCTGGGCCGTGCTACGAGTCTCTGCTTCAGTCTTTAAGGGGGAGTAAAACCTGCTCAAACCTTTTCCCCTAACCTCCAGTGAGCAGCCAGATTGCCCAGGTCTCCTACTCCCCTGAGCATCCTTGAAGGAAGCCTCATGGGAATGCTCCCCCAGTGACCAAAAGTTCTAAGCACACTCTGTTCCCTTGCTGTTCTCCCCACTCTGAACCCGGAAAAGGAGAATCAACCACTGAAAGCCAAGATCCTCTCATCTCACGTGTAATCAGTCAGATGAATTCTCAGTGAACAGGTATGCTCTCGACTCGCTGCCCTCACCAAAAGCACAGGAGCATCACCAGCTAATTCCATTGGCCATGTTTATTTTCCTTCCAGACCCACTAACAGCTGTGTAGAAATAACATCTGTTATCTTCCTGACTATGGAACTATAGAGGTCTCCTTGAACATAACTGCTCTAGTTTCATCCCCATGGCTGTGATAAAACACTCTGACCAATAGCAGTTTCGGGAAGGAAGGGGATTGTTTCGGCTTACACAGTACAGTCAGTCCATCATTGAGGGAAGTCAGGGCAGGGAAACCATGGAGGAACACTGCTTGCTGGCTCACTCACAGGACCATACTTTGCTAGCTTTTCTTACACAATCCAGGACAGACCACAGGCCTAGGGATGGTGCCACCCACGGTGGGCTGGGCCTCCCCACATAGATTAACAACCAAGACAATGTCCCACAGACAAGCCTACAGGCCAATCTTATCTAGACAATCCCTCAACTGAGACTTCCTTCTCAGATGACTCTAGGCTGTGTCAAGTTGGCAATAAAAGCAAACCTCATAGTCACTCATATTCAGCTCTAGCAGTGGAGAGTTTCCCAAGAATCTGTTGATGGAGTCATTAAGAGGAGGAAGTCTAAACTCATGGGCCATTCAGCATCACCTCTGTGGATCTTTGCTCTTACCTTAGAAAACTGTAACACTGAGAGGAGGTCAGGGTGAGTCGGTCAATTTACTCTAACTCCGGGTTTTAAAATACATGAAGGAGGAAAAAATGAAAAATCAGGGGTATAAATTATCCTGGAAGCTAAGTATGTACAGTTTCTCCATGCTCTTTTTTCATTTGCAAGTGACTACCAGATACATTTCCCTTCAGGCCACACAATTCTTCCCTTCTGATCCTATGACTAATCCTATGCTGCCTGAATGCTCTTTCACTCACCCCTCAGGAGTCCAGTATAATAGCCTCTTAAGAGAAAAGCCACGGGAACTTGCTTGAGAGACAGACAGGCATAACAGACTTTGGCCAGAAGTTATTAGCACTGGGAAGACCAGAAGTCCAAAAACCCAGTGTCAGGGACAGAGGACCTGGAAGGCCTATGCACCCCATTCCAAAGTTACAGAGTCTTCCCTGGGGTCTCTCCTATCCCAGCATCCTCTGCCCAGCATCTCAGGTATGGACATGGGACCACGTCCCTAGGAAGCGAGTCGAGAAACTAATGAAAATCAGGAGCCGCCCAAGTGTCCAGCCTCTACTTTCTCTCCTCTCAGTGATTTCGATGCAGTCACTATGACTGCTACATTCTAACAAAACCAACTGCCAATGTCACCAATGACCTCCACATTTCCAAAGCCAATAGCCATTCTGAACCTCCATCTTTCTGGACAACTACCTTAAAACACATTGCCTGTGGCATCTAAGGCTCCCCTTTCTTCACGTTTTCTTCTGATCTCACTGACTCCTCAGGCCTTCTCTGCTGGTCCCCTCTAAGACCCTCCCACCTCTAGACTCGGGAGTGACACTGTGCACAGTTCTCAGACTTCTTAGCTATGGGCACTCTCTGCCTTGGTGATCTCAACCAGCCTGCAGGTTTTGAATACTTCTACACACTCATGGGTTCCAAATTACATCCCTGGCTGAAACTGTGATTTCCACATTCCAGAATCCCTCCTATACCCAAAGCCTGCTCACTGGTTCTCCAAGAATGTCTAACAGGCACAAATATGCTAGCCCCAAATGCTTGATGTTATGGTGTTAAAACACACTTTGTGCTCCCAAAACTCTCGTGGAGGCTTCACCTCTCTGTGTAGCCAAGGTGGGAGGTGGGTCCTAATGGGAGGGCATTTGGGGTGGGGGAGCTTCATGTATGAGTGAGCTCCCTCTCCTGTGGGACTGGATGAGTTACCACAAGAGTGGGTTGGTCTAAGTCCCTCATGTTCTCTTCCAAATGTGCCTGCTTGCCTTCCCACCTTCCACCATGACAGGAAATGGCAGGAGGCTCTCCCCAAAGGAGAGTCCATGTGGCCACCACAATCCTGGACTTGTCAGGCTCCAAACCAGGAGCCAAAATCAACCTTTTCATTACAAATCACTCAAGCCCAAACGTTACGATATAGCAATAGAAAGCAGACCAAATAGTCTACTACCTCACTGTCCCTGGTTTGCTTCCTATTGTTGTAATAAAATACCTCCCCAAGTGACTGTGCCCAAAGGCAACTTGGGAAGGAAAGGGTTTATTTCAGTCTACAGTTTATAGCTCACCACTGAGGGAAGTCAAGCCAGGAACTGAAGCAGAGGCTGTGGGGGAATGCTGATTACTGGCTTGCTCCCCATGACTTGCTCAGCTGGATGGCACTACCCAGAGCGGACTGTGCCCTCCCACATCAATCACTATTCAAGTGAGTGCTGTTTGTCCTTTTTTGTTGGGTTGGGGTTTTCTTGAAACAAGATCTCCCTATGTGGCCCAGGCTGGCCTAAAATTTGCTATTAGGTCTGGGCTGGACTCTCCTCCTCCCTCAGAAACCCAACTGCTTTACCACCACATCCTGCTCAGTTACTTTCTTGATAATCCTCTCTATTACTGCCCCATGTTTTGGATTAGAACCTTGGATTCTAGTATGAAGAGGGTATTATCAAAACTGTTAACATTTAAGGCAGGAAAGATAATAATAATAATAATAATAATAATAATAATAATAATAACCATTTAGTGCTATGTGGCCTCTTATGTTAATCTTTGATTCCCTTGAAGAGAAAATTGTCCTGCATTTGATCATTAAAATAACACTGTTTTCTCTCTATTGACTATGCCTACATCAAGATTTGCCTAAAACATTTTTTTCCCATCTTTTGTGGGGGAGATGATAGGCTGTTTGAGACAGTGTCTTGCTATGTAGCCCCTAACTCGAATTGAATTTGTGGTCATCTTCCTGCCTCAGCCTCCTGAGTGCTGGCATTACCATCACGCCTGGCATCTCTTTTCTTCAAGAATGGGCTCTCACTTCACTCCCACACTTAAACTGCATTCGGTTCTGGCAAGTGGTTTAAAATGTCTTCTCCATGCCCTGTAGTCAGTTACTCATGTAGACCCAAAGCAGACTGTTAGGTGTTCCCATCTCCCACAGCAATTCAATCACAAGTCTGTGTGGTCTGACTCAAAATAACAAAGCTGGGGGAGGGGTGCAACATCTCGGGTACAGATGTTTCCTCCTTTTACCTTTGCATGATGAGACTGTGAGGAGACACCAACAACAAAAATCACCCCCGCCCCCAGACTGGAATTAATACTGTCTTAGTGGCCCGGGACCACCTGCAACACTCTAAGGCAAACACATTTAGCATACGGGCTGTGTATTTACAGCACAGCAATGTCCTATTATAGATGGAACCAAAATATTTTACAACCATAAACATAAGCAACAGTCTTCCCAGGCAGGCCTATCTAATTTCATCAGCTTTCTGAAATTACATCTTTCACTAAATCAGCCTCGGGGCACAAATGCAGTAAGATAACATTAATTAAAATGCATAAAACCATCCAGGAGCAGCAAGGCGCGTAGACTACATTTTTTTAAAAAGGGCAGAAATTGAACTAAAAATAGTAATTGCTTTTTGGCCAGCTTAAAGGGCTTGGTCTTACCCAGTGCCTGAAGCGATGATTCTACCAGACTTTCTCCGAAGTAGAATAACAATTAGTGCGCTAGTCACTTGTCTGGTATGCAGTAGCTTTGCAGGTTGTGTGTGCATGCTCACTTTGCAACCACAGGCTCCCTGTTTGCCATCGAGCAGTATTTAATGAGTACTGAAGCATCATGTTACCACTATACAACAAATTCACCATTCTCACAACAATCCACGTGTTCCTGGAGAACCCCCAATATAGCACCACTGAAGTTCACATCTCTATTTCATTTTAAAATAAATTCTTATGGACCATACACAGACAACAGCTGTGGAATATTATTTGAAGATGTGTTACATTCATTTATGCTGTGGAACACTTGTTTAATGATGCAAAGACGTGTTGCATTCTTTTATGTTGCATTTGTTTAACCCTGTGAAGCTGTGTTACTTTGCCTGTCTAAAACACCTGATTGGTCTAATAAAGAGCTGAACGGCCAATAACTCAGCAGGAGAGAGAAATAGGTGGAGTTGCCAGGCAGAGAGAATAAACAGAAGAAAAGGGAAGAAGAAGGAGCAAGAAAAGGGGAAGGAAAGAGGACACCAGGGGCCAGCCACCCAGCCACCCAGCCACAGAGTAAGAAGAAAAGAAAGGCATAGAGAATAGAGAAAGATAAAAACCCACAGACAAAAGGTAAATGGGATAATTTAAGTTAAGAAAAGCTGGGCATTTATAAGTAAGAATAAGACTCTGTGTATGTATTTGGGAGCTGGATGACAGGCCTCCAAAGAGCAAAGAGTAAAAAAAAAAAAAAACCAACAACAGACAACCATAATTATGATTATCACTAATAGGCATACTGCCTTCACACTGGCATGATCTCAGTATATCTTCATAGCATCCCATCAGGTAAGTACTAACTGAGAAACCTGTTTCCGGTCATACAAGGCAATGGTGGAGTCAGGACCAGAACCCAGACCTGCTGGGCTCCAGCTCCTCAGGCACTTGGTGAAACCGTGTGTCTTAGAGAATCCTTTCAAACATAAACAGATACTGATATGCACAGATGTGAAGGACTCAGTGTTATCACTAAGATAAAGGACCTCTGCCTACACAGAGGCATCATAATGTCACAATGGTATTTTGAATTTTACCTGTCCATGTCAGGTTGTCTCAAGTATTTGCATTCAAATAACCACAGGAGAGAAATGAAAGCAGGTCAAAGATGAGTTTCAGCCAGAAATCTGGCTGCTGAAGTGGAGATGTAATGAACAAAACAATATCACTGGTAACAGGAGGAGGCTGTTTGACTTTGAAACATTAGGATGTGACGCCTGTCAATGGGTGGGATTTCAATGGTGCTCCACAGTACCATTTTATGCTCTCTAGTATATTCCTGTGCTTTATACTAAAGCCAGCGCCATTCTTACAACATGAAAAACAGGAGCCCTTGAGAAAAACAACACCAACAAAGAACACAGTTACACCAGCAGGCTCCTATTATCGAAAACGGTACTGCTGCATGCAGTTCAGCGCCCCACTAATGGAAGCCACGCAGACATGAGCTGTAACTTTATCCGACGGCCAGGCGCCATGAAGTCCGCATGCGTGGTCATTCAGCTCCCACTATGGTAATAGTGAACACGGTCACTGTATCAGTCGCTTTTCTATTGTTGTGATAAAGCACAGCGACCAAAGGCACTCGTAGAAAAGGGCTCTTACTTGGGGCCTACAGTCCATCGCTGTCATAGCGGGAACACGGCAACGGAGCAGCAGCTGAGAGCGCACGTCCTGACGCATACACAGGAAGCAGAAAGTACACCAGGAATCTCTCTCCCCCTCCCTCTCTCTCTCTCCCCCCCACACACCCCAAATGTCATCACCAAGTGGATGCAAAACCATCACTCCAATATATATTTATGCAAAGAAGTTTGGACTATACATTCAAGACAGTTACAAGTGTGCGCCCTGTTTAACTCACATTGACGTGCCTATAAATTGTGACTAGTGCTTTTTGTTATGCGCTTCTATGTTCCTGGGGGACATCCGGAGGCCAGCTTAGAGAAAAGAAAACCAGCGGGGGGGAAAGACCCGGCTACAGCCATCTGCATGCAGTCCTCAAAGCGAAGGGAAAACAGAAACCTGGGGGGGGGGGGGGGGGGGGGGGGAAGTAAACAGACTTTAGAGCAGTTGTTCTCAACCTGCGGGTCGCAACCCCTAGGGGGCAGACAACCCTTTCACAGGGGTGAGTCACCTGAGACCATCGGAAAACACAGATATTTACGTTATGATTCACAACAGTAGGAGAATTGCAGTTATGAAGGAGCAACGAAAATCATTTTATGGCTGGGGGTCACCACGGCACGAGGAACTGTATTAAAGGGTCGCAGCGGTGGGAAGGTTGAGACCCACTGCTCTAGAGCCATTTCAAAGCCATTGCTGCTCCGACCTGTGTGAAGCAGGTAGAGTAAAGGCCTCGTAGAGAGCAGAGGGCCTCCGGCACTGGCTCCGCTCTGACAGACGCGACTGTCGTGTGTCACTCCCCACCAAACGTTTGCGATCCTAACCACCCCCAGCACAATGTCAATGGGAGATGTGACTTCTAGACGGTGACAGGCCCCTAAGGATGGGCCCCCCACGAAGAGAACTGGTGTGCTTGTATAAACACTTCCAGAGAGCTCCTGGCCTTTTCTTCACCTGAGGATGTAATGAGAAGGCTATGAGTCAAACAAAGACAGTCACGTCTGAGCCATAAAGTAGGACTCTAATCTGCTGGGGCCCTGATCCTAGATGTCTTGGCCTGCGGAGCCGTGAGCAATAAAAGTCACCTGTCTATGACACTTGGGTTACAGCAGCACGGACAGGCTAAGAGAGAACGTGTAAGGGTGGCTGTGCTTACCCTAACCGCAGAGGCGACAGGCGGCCCCACAACGCACACAGCTGTGGGAGTGTAAACTGGGACAAACTACTTTGGACGGCTCTATTAAAGCCACACAACCCAGGCACGTCTTCCAACTCAGCGGTCCTGCTCCTAAGAACATATCCAACAGCCATGCGTGACAGTACTCACCGGAGGCATGTGGCAGACTCTCAAAGCAAATGACTCCCAACAGTCAAAACTGGGAAACTGAATGTCAACCATGGTGTGGATGATCTGAAGTATAGTCACATTATGGAGTATCACAAACAACCGAACGAGGAGACTATTAACTCCACAACCTCATGGCTGACCAAGCAGAAGACACAAAGAACACACGTGGTGTGATTCCATTTAGACGGAGTTCAAATGAGGGAGAGCTGAGCTTTAATGATAAAGATGACGGGAGCGTACGCTCTGAATGGGACAAGAGGAAAGATGGATTGGACTGACCTGGGTAATAGTCACATGGGTACACACACATGGCAAAAGGCACCCAGTGACACACTTATGGTTTGTGTGCTTTGCCTTAGTTTTACAAGTCTGAGAGTCCGATATGGCGACCCACAGCAGTCATCCCAGCACTCAGGAAGCTGAGGTGGGAAGACCGAGGGGAGTCAGAGGCCAACCCAGGCTACACAGCAAGATCATGTCTCCAAACAAGAACACATGGTGCTTGTCTCAGGCAGGATTTCTATTGCAGTGAGAAAACATCATGACTAAAAGCAGCTTGGGGAAGATATGGATTATTTCGGTTTATAATTCCCAGGTCATATACCATCACAGAGGGAGGTCAGTACAGCATATTCAAGGCAGGAAATGAAGCAGAAGTCATGAAGAAATGCTGTTTACTGGCTTGTTCTCTTGGCTTGCTCAGCCTGCTTTTTTGTTTGTTTGTTGGTTTGGTTGGTTGGTTGGTTGGTTGGTTGGTTGGTTGGTTGGTTGGTTGGTTTTTTTGAGACAGAAAGGTTTCTCTGTGTAGCTTTGGAGCCTTTCCTGGAATTCACTCTGTAGCCCAGGCTGGCCTCAAACTCACAAAGATCTGCCTGCTTCTGCCTCCTGAGTGCTAGGATTAAAGGCGTGTGCCGCCGCCGCCTACTGCCTAGCTCAGCCTGCTTTCTTAATGCCCCTGGGACCACATGCCCAGGGCACCGCCACCAGGGAGCATCTGTGGCCCCACTCATAACGAGCTGGGCCCTCCCAGATCAACTAATCAAGAATCTGACCCCCAGGCTCGCCTGCAGGCCAGTCTTAGGGAGGTATTTTCCCAACTGTAGTTACTTCTCAGCTGTGTCTACAGTTTGTGTCAAGTTGACAAAAAGCAACCTTCACAGTGGTACGGCCTTTGGGAGGCTGAAACAGGAGCATTGCTATGAGTTTGAGGCCAGACTTAGTCACACAGAATAAGACCCAGTCTTTTATTAAAAAAAAAAAAAATACTAAAAAAGGCTGAGTTATCTTATAAGTAGAATGCTTGCAAGGCCCAGGCTTGGATCCCACCAAAATGGGGCTAAAGAACATTCCTCTTTCCCTATAGGAATATACTAATACAAATGCCCCTCCCAAAACAATTCTCTAGCCAGTTACCTGACATAAACACAAACTCTGGATGTGAGTGTGACTGTGTGTGTGTGAGTGAGGTGTGTGTGGGTATATGGGGGTGTGAGGGTGGGGGTGTAAAACACACAGAAAGAGACCAGTCTAGACAAGCCCAGTGGTGCAGGCTTGTACTCCCAACCACTCAGAAAGCTGAGGCAGGAGGATCACAAGTTCAATGACCGTTGAGCTACTGAGTAGATAAAAGGCCATGCTGGGTTACTTCTCAAAACAAACCATCTCCAAATAAAAATAAAATGGCTGAAGATGTAGCTCAGAGATAAAAACACCCACCTGTCACAAGGGAGATAAATCCCTGCTACAACCAGGAAGGAAAAAGGAGAGAGAAAGGAGAGGGATTAGGCCCGAACAATTCATCAATTCAGTCACAAGCGTGGGCTGGCTTCTCTTGACTCTGCCTTTCACGTCCCCTCACAGGTCTTCCTTTTTATATGTGGGCGTTTGGGCCCAGATAACAGCAGCATCCTCTCTGGATCCATTATCCGTCCCTGGAGAGTGCCTATCAGGGACTCAGTGGAGCCAGATCACACCCGAGAGGTTACAGGCATCGGGCTAAGCAGCAGCCTCACCTAGCTCAGGATGCCGGATGCTCGGACTGGTGAGCTATGCCACTCACCAGACCAGATGACCAGGATGAAGTGAAACTAACGCATGGCTAGGCTCTCCTCCCTTGTCCAATTTCACCAATCAACAGCTTTCTGCCCCCTCCCCTTATCAGGAAGGATAAAGGGAAAGGGAGGAGACAGAAACAAAGCAGCAGCATCTACGTGGTCAATTAATGTTGACAAGGAGGCCGAGAGGACACAACAGGAAAATGAGTCATAAGCGATCCTGGGATTTCCTCAAGGCCAGAGAATGATGCTGGACCCTTAGCTGACACTGGACACAAAAATTCACTCCAAATAGATAAGAGATTTAACTGTGAGGCCTGAGATCAGAAAAATCCTAGAAGAAAGCTCAGAGAAGCTTCTAGACATCGGCACTGGTAACATTTCTGTTACATCTCTCGCATCAAAAGCTCAGGCTCCAAAAGCCAAAATAAATACAAGGCATGTCACATTAAACAGCTTCTGCACAGCCAAAGAAACAAGAAGCAAAGCAGTCACTTGCTGAATGGGAAAAATACTCACAATCCAATTATCTGATAAGGTGTTAATGCCCAAAATTCATAAAGAACCCAATTGGAAAAGAAACAAATAATTTCACTAACGAACAGGCAAGCGATCTGAATAGACAGCTCTCCAAAGACAGAAGAAGATGCCCGGCAGGTGCACGGAAAGGTACTTCACCCAGATCCTTGCAGAAATGCCACGTGTGTCCCACCCCCCTAGGCAGCTATTCTCATCAAGTCAGACGATAACCAATGTCAGGGAGGGTGTGGGGGAGGGGACTCCTGTACTGTTGGGAATGTGGATTGTTGCAACCGTTATGAAAAACAGTCTGGAAGTTACTAAAGAAATTTTAGCCGGGCGGTGGTGGCGCACGCCTTTAATCCCAGCACTCGGGAGGCAGAGCCAGGCGGATCTCTGTGAGTTCGAGGCCAGTCTGGACTACCAAGTGAGTTCCAGGAAAGGCGCAAAGCTACACAGAGAAACCCTATCTCAAAAAACCAAAAAAAAAAAAAAAAAAAAAAAAGTAATTTTACATAGCAGTTAAACCTCCCTCCTTTGGATAGTATTGACATGATAGCATGAGGGGAAAGTTCCATGTTGAACTTCACACGATGGTTGG
>CABHPQ010174380.1:1642-30337 GCA_902168405.1 Peromyscus aztecus
ATATGATATTACACATATTTCTTGCTAAGGGGAACTGTGTTTATTCATTCCTTAGGTAAAGCACAGTTTGACTGTTCCCAACTTGAGGCAATTACAAATAAAGCTGCTGAAAAAAAAAAAAAAACAAATAAAGCTGCTAAAAATACCTGTATGCAGATTTTCCTGTGAACCTCTTTTCATTTTCTGGGTAAACCAGCAGTGGGGATTCTGAGTTACATGGTAAATTGGGGTTTCTATAACAAGAAACCATCTTACAGAGCTGTTGCAACCACTTTCGATCCCAACAGTGGTGAGTGAGGGTTCCAGTTGCTTTGTATCCTCAGTTTGGTTTTTGTGTGTGGGGGTGGGTGGGGGGTGTTGTGTTTTGTATTTTAAATATATGAGGGGTATGGGTGTTTTGCCTGCATGTATATCTGTGTACCACATGTGTGCCTAGTACCCTTGGAAGCCAAAAGAAGATGTCAGATCCTTTGAAACTAGAGTTACAGTTAGTCATTAACCACCATGTGGGTGCTGAGAACTGAGCCAGATACTTTGGAAGAGCATCTAGTGCTCTTAACCACTGAGCCATCTCTCCAGCCCCTACAATAATTTACAATGAAAGTTTTTCATGTTGATTAAGCCCAATTTTTGATGACATAACAGAAAAAGTTCCATCTAACAAAGCTCAAAGAGGTTTTCCCCTAATAGTGTTACAGTTACATTTATGTCTGTAACCACTTAATTTCTATAAGGTGCATACAAATATCAAAATTTCCAATCCTAAGTACTGGATAAGGCCAAGTACAATTATATTGCAATTATTACATATGATGGCACAGCACTAATGAACCACAAATTCTCAAGAAATTATGTTTAGATGACAGTGGGAAGACTGAGTGGGACACCAAGAGAGACATGGCCCTAGGTACTTCAAAACATATCCTCAGATTCCATGAGATTTGACTTTCTAGTACTTTTCACTTCCCCCATCTCTTTCCATCTGAAATGGCATGAACAGGTTTCAGGTATCTGAAAAGCAAAGGGCCCTAACAGGAGCAAGTATTGTGGAATATTAGTTGAAGATGTGTTACATTTGTTTGTGCTGTGGAACATTTGTTTAATGATGCAAAGATGTGTCGCATTCTTTTATGTGCCTTTGTTTAACTCTGTGAAGTTGTGTGACTGTGCCTGTCTAAAACATCTGATTGGTCTAATAAAGAGCTGAATGGCCCATAGCTAGGCAAGAGAAAGGCTAGGCGGGACTGGCAGGCAGAGAGAATAAACAGGAGGAGAAGTCTGGGAAGAGAGATCAGGGAGCAAAAGGAGAAGGAGAGGAGGACTCCAGGGGCCAGTCACCCTGTAAGCCACGGAGTAAGAAGCTAAGAAAGGTATACAGAATAGAGAAAGATAAAAGCCCAGAGGCAAAAAAGAGATGGCATAATTTAAGAAAAGCTGGCTAGAAATAAGCCAAGTTAAGGCCAGGCATTCATAAGAAAGAATAATTCTCCGAGTGACTTATTTGGGAGCTGGGTGGTGGCCCCCCAAAGAGCAAAGGGAAAAAAAAAACCCAAGCCTTTACCTTTAACATGTTTGTATTTGCTCATCTCTTGTTGTAATGAATCCAGCGGGAACGGGCAGAGTTCCTCTATTCGAATGATGGCAAAGTCATACTTCTTGGTCCCCAAAGATTCTCTTTGCTTCAGCAGGGCATAAAAATGTTTGCCACAGCAGAATATGAGGGTTTTCACGCTATTGGGGACAAGGGAGGTAATGGGGTGGAGAGAAACATCCTTAAGGACTGTGTCAGAAGAAAGAGGATTCTAGATTTCAATGTGTTGCAACACAGTTGCTTGGGGCTCTGCTTCTGGGTTCAGTCATCTGCTGAGCCCTGCAGTTCTCCTTCTGCGACACCTGTCCCCAGAGTTCACTCTTTCATACACACTCCCTTAACATGTGACTGTAAGGAGAGGGGCCGAGATATAGCTCAGAAGCATAGTACTTGCCTAGCGTGGTAAGGCAGTGTTTTCAGTCCCTCACACATATATACACACACACAACACACACAAAAAAATTTTAACATGATATGAGAAATTTTGTTCACTTATTAAAAACCCCTACCCAGAGTAGGAAACAGAGAAACATCAAATTACTTTTTTGGATCTACTGATGAATCACCAATGACAGGTTTGAATGCTGTTCCTGGGGCCATTTCCTCAAGAGTTGACACAGCTGCCTGAGGGAGAGAAACAGCCATACTCATGTCAACAAATGCAGAAGAGCTACAGCTGTAACTCGGAGCAGATCTTATGAAAACAGTTCCAGAATTCTGGCATAGAACTGCACTCAAGCATGCCCACTAACACAGTGTTCTCCGAGATACAGTTCTGTGTACTTCAAATTAAAATGATAAGAGCTTGCCTTGTCCCTACCATAAGACAGTTTTCTTTTGTTTTGTTTTCTGAGACAGGGTCTCACTATGCAGCTCAGGATGGCCTGGAACTCACTATGAAGACTAAGCTTGTCTTAAACTCAAGCAATCCTCCTGCCTGTGTTTCTGCACCCAGAAGAAACTGACCATTGTAGTAATTTATACTTTGACTTGGCTTGAGACTTCTGTTTCAGAATATCTGTATCAGAAGAGCCCTTCCAAAAGAAATTATAATAAAAATAAAACAACAGCAATACACACACACACACACACACACACACACACACACACACACACACAAAACAAACAGCAACAACAAAAAACAAAAAACAAAACAAAAAAAACCCCAACCTGTCCTAACGGGATTGTATGACTTTTCTTGAATTTCCTGTGATGTCTCAAGACCCCTGAGAATATTGATGAAAGGAATCACAGAGAAAGCCACAAAATAGCTTCTTGGGACTGAGCGATAGCTCAGAGATTAACAGCACTTGCTGCTCATCCAGAGGGCCTGAACTCAGGTCCCAGCACCCACACTGACTGGCTCATAATCACCCTTAAGTCCAGCTCCAGGGGATCTAACACCTCTTGTGGCCTCTTAGGGCCCCTGCATCATATACATAGGGCATACACACACACACACACACACACACACACACACACACACACACACAGAGAGAGAGAGAGAGAGAGACAGAGAGACAGAGAGACAGAGAGAGAGAGAGAGCAAATAAAACTTAAACAAAATAAATACGGTTAAATACAGAATGTAGAGAAAATAGAATACAAAAAGGGAGGAGGGAAAAAAGCCTAGGAGAGAGCTCTTTCTACTTACAGGGTACCTGAGTAACATCTTGGGAGAAGCCACGATGAGAGGTTTTCTGAAGTTCCGGACCATCTGTCTTCTGAGTAAGTGGAAATACTGAGCGGGAGTAGTCGGGTGGACCACGAACATGTTCACGGTGTCACTGTCCACCCCTTCCTCTGCACTGTCACACATCTAGGAGGGCGACGGGAAGAGAACACAGGCACACTGAGATCATCTACTTTAGTCCCAACACAACCCACTGGCTAAAGGGAAGCACATATTCTCAGGCAATAAAGGTAGTTTTCTCCATTATGTAACAGAAAGGTATTAGAAGGCATTTTCCCTGACCTATAGAGTATTAACCCAATAAGAGACAGAGGGTTGACTCCATCCACTCATGTCTAAAACAGCTACTTCCAGACAAGGCTGTTTGAAAAAGGCATCTGGGAAAGATTTTTTTAAAAAACATATTCTGGCGACTTTCTCTTGAGCAGTCAGTACCCACACATGGGTTTGGAAGGTAGAGGCAAAAGAGTCAGATGTCCACAGTCATCCTCAGCAACAACTATATTCACGGCTAGCCCAAGCTACATGAAAACCTAAAAAATTAGATTCTCTGTCCTTTGCATGTTGTGTTCCTATCCTTTTCCCTCCCCTGTATGAAGTGAAAAGCAATAGTTATCTGGCACACTTGTTCTCTGGTGCATCTTACTTTCCTCTGAGTGCCTCTCCCCTTTTCTTAATGCCTGTGTTTAAGCTTATATTAAAATATCATGATGCCAGGTGGTAGTGACACACGCCTTTAATCCCAGGCAGAGGCAGGAGGATCTCTGAGTTTGAGGCCAGCCTGGTCTCAGAGCGAGTTTCAGGACATCCAGGACCACATAGAGAAACCCTGTCTCAAAAACAAAACAAAACAAAATCTTTCTGCCTCCACCCACAATCTTCTGGTTACTGTCAGATTAAGATGGTAAGAGGGAACACCATCAGAATTTCATTCTCTTGGTGAAATAAAATCGTAGTTTGCACATTTCAAGACAAAAGAACAAACAAATGCAGATTGAGTCAGGTGTGGTGAAATCCCAGGAATTGGAAGAAGAGGGCTGGAGGGAGACTGGAAGGTTGGGAGTTCAAGGTCAGCCTTGGCTACAAGAGTTTGCCCCCCCCCAAAAAAAATTAAGATGCATGTTTAAAAGTTGAGAGCAAAAGAATAACCTCAGGAGATCCTGCTGGCCCCAACCCTAATTCAGAAGCAGTGTGGGAATGGAAATGGGATTGAAAAAAACCCTAGTATCTCAGAAGAAAGGCAGTAAGGAGCACCCTGGGAAAAGTCAAAGGCACAATCCTCTCTAATAGGAAGACCCTACAGAGCCTAATGGAAATGACATCCATCCCCGAAGGGAAGGTGGATGTTTGTAGGCAATTACTCAATCTCAGAGGAACACCCAGTCCAAAGAGTTCTTTCCCAGCTACATCCTCAGGACCCAAATTCTGGAGCCTGTCCTCAACTATTGTTCTAAGAGAATATATTGTACCCACTGTTCAGGATATATAGAGATTCACTCATGTGGACAGAAAAACAGAGGTCCTTGAAGAGGGCTACATAACCAAGACAAGATGAAATGAAATAACATAAGGATAACATAAATACCATGTAGCCAAATAACTGTATGAAGGAGGAAGAAAAGAAAAGGAAAGGAAAGGAAAAAAGAAAAGGAATACAGCAGGCCAAGGGCAGAATTTGAGGAGTTTTTGTTGTTGTTTTGTTTTGGGGAGGATGAGACAGAGTCTCATATAGCTCAGGCTAGCCTCAAAATCACTCATACCTGAGGAGGATCTTGAATGTGTAACTTTCCTGCTTCCACTTCCCAAGTACTGGGATCACATGTGCCATGCAACCATGCCTGGTTTTGTGCAGCACAGAGACTGAACCCAGGGCTCCAATGCATGATAGGCAAGCACTCCACCTACTGAGCTACATCCCTGCCCAGGACAGAGAGTTTCTAAGAGAACAGAACAAAGTCAAGCAACAATGAAGAACATAAAACAAAGCGAGAACTCTACTCTGAAACTGAGGTATTAACTAAAGAAGAAGTACCAAGAACAAGTACTGGCCAGGTGCCTTGGTGGTTGAGAGCATTTGCTCTTCCTGCAGAGGACCCAGGTTCAGTTTCCAGCACATACATGGCACCTACCAACCTTCTGTAACTCCATTTCAGGGGTTCTGTTGCCCTCTTCTGGCTTCCATGACACTGAGCATGCACATGGTGCACATACATACATGCAGGTAAACACTCATATACATACAATGAAGTTAAAACAATGTCAAGAACAGACAAGGCTGAAAATATAAATGACACAGAGCTTGGCATAATGACAATGAAAGCAGAAGAAATAAGCAGGCATTTATATGAGCAGCAAAGACTCTTCTAAGTCATTTACATATGTGTGAGGCTGAAAATAAAATTAAAAATATAAACAAAGGACTTGAGATAACCACAGTGACAGTAGATGAAATGATGGCAATAAAGATGAACAGCAAAAACCCACAGAGTCAACTGGTTTGTTTTTCACTGAGTAGCCCTGGCTGTCCTGGCTGTGGACCCTGGCTAGCCTCTAATGTGCCTTCCTCTGCCTCCCTGAATGCTGGCATTAAAGGCATGTGCCAACACTCATACCTACAATTTTCAATTATTGTAAGAAAGGAGCTGTCAAAGCCGGGCGGCAGCGGTGGCGGCGCACGCCTTTAATCCCAGCACTTGGGAGGCAGAGCCAGGCGGATCTTTGTGAGTTTGAGGCCAGCCTGGGCTACCAAGTGAGTTCCAGGAAAGGCGCAAAGCTACACAGAGAAACCCTGTCTCGAAAAAACAAAAAAACAAACAAACAAAAAAAAAAAAAAAGAAAGGAGCTGTCAAATCCTCAGGGATGAAGTTCTTGACACTCAAAGCTTAAAAGCCATAACACTGGGGGATGGGGCTGGAGATACGTCAATATGTCTCAGTAGTTAAGAGCACTGGCTGCTCTTCCAGAGGGCCCAGGTTCAACTGTCAGCAACCACAGGGTAGCTCACAACAGTCTATAATCACATTTCCAAGGAATACAATGTCCTTTCCTAGCCTCTGTGGGCAATGCATGCAGTGGTTCACAGACATACATGCAGGCAAAACACCCATACACATCAAATAAAAATAAATCTTAAAAAAAAAAAAAGCTGTAACACTGGCCTTTGCTCCCTTGTTATCAATGCTAGTTGCTGCTACAGGGCATGGACCACTACTAGTCACCAATAGTCTGTGGTGGTTTGAATGAGAATGGCCCCCACAGGCTCAGTGCCATGAAACTGGGTAACCTTTCCATGTTATGGTTTAAGACAGTGTTTCATGTAACCCTCAGATTTACTATATATATACCATAAATATATTTACTATATAGTCAGATGGCTTTGAACTCCTAATCCTCCTGCCTCTACCTCCCAAGCATTGGGTTATAGGTATGTTCAACCATTCGTGGCCAAGTCCAGGTTACTTAGGAACAACATAAATGTATTTCTCACATTTATGGAGGCTGGAGAATCCAAGATCATGGAGTAAACTTGGTGTCAGATCAGGGCCCATTCCCTGACACAGTGTCTTCTCACGTGTCCTTACATGGTGTGAAGAGCTAGTATGCAGCTAGGGAGATCTTTAGTACATTCCCAACCCTAAGAACTTCATCTTTAGAACTTCATCACTTATCACAGGCCTCACCTCCTAATTCCATCTCCTGGTTTTGGATGAGGGGTATAATTCAGTGAATGAATTTGAAGAAACACATACAGATTGTGGCACAAGATAATATCCTTGATATAATCAACAGGATTTTCTCCATAAGCTCCATTTTGTGCATTTCCCCTTTCTGCTTTTTTCATCTTTCTAGCTTATTCTTTTGTTGTTCTTAGTGTTCTGTGTGTGTGTGTGTGTGTGTGTGTACACACATGTGGTGCACATGCATTCATGTGCGTGTGAAGGACAGAGGTCAACATTGTGTGACCTCCTAAGTCACTTTCCACTTTATTTTTTGAAATCGAGTTTCCCACAGAACCTGGATCTCACCACTTGGACTAGGCTAGCTGGCCAGTGACCTCCAGGGCTCCAACCAGTCTCTACCCCCCCAGCGCTGGGAGGGTTCCTCCTGCGCCTCTCCCCCTCCAAGACCCCCAGTCATGTGGCTGGTGTTAGCAATGGAACTCAGGGCCACTCACACGCTAGGTAAGTACTCTGTCACAGAGCTACAACTCCAGCCTGGAATCATTCTGTACCTGTGAATGTGTGTGTTTTCACGTGGGTGAGCATGTGTGTGTGGGTGTGCATACATGTGTGCGTGTGCAAGCCTAAGTAGGACAGAGGTAAACCTCGAGGATCTTTCCTCAAGTGCCACCCACCTTGTTTTCTGAAATAACGTTTCACTTGGCCTGCAACATCCTGATTGGGCTAGGCTGGCTGGCAGCGAGCACCAGGGGTCCTCCTGTCTCCTGCCTGCCAACTCTGTTAGCACAAGCCTGGCTTTCGCTGGGCGGGTGGTGGTGGTGGTACATGCCTTTAACCCTAGCACTCAGGAGGTAGAGGCAAGTGGATCTCTGTGAGTTCCAGGCCAGCCTGGGCTACAAAGGGAGTCCCAGGACAACCAGAACTTCACCAAGAAATCCTGTCTCACAAAAACAAATGAAAAAGGAAAAAAAGGCCTGGCTGTCACCACCCTACCCCACCCCACCCCGGCCCCCCATCCCCAAGCTCAGCTTTTAAATGTAGATGCTGGAAATCAAATTCAGGTCCTTGTGCTAGAGCAGCAAGTATTTTACTAAGCTATTTCTCTAATCTGCCACCTATCCCCAATTTATTTGTTTGTCTGTTTGTTTTATTAAGACTGTATCTTCCTATATAGCCCCAGGCTAGCCTAAAACTGAAGGAAAGCATTCTTCCTCAGTCCCCTGAGAGCTCAAATCACAGGCAGGCACAACCATGCTTGACTCCAGAAACCATTTTATTTCCATAGAACTGTGATATTATAAAAGCCGAGGCATTACGCTTCCAAGGAACAGTCACACTGCTCTGCGTTGGTTGCACTCAACTCCAGTATCTTACAGTCAGAGTGCACATGAAGCCATCTACAGGCGGTAGTCTAGGGAAGGGCGAAGCACCGGAAACAGGAGAACATCTGTTGGAATCCAGAGGTGTTCTACATACCTGCAAGAAGCGCTCTATCCGACAAGACGAGTGCTCAGGTCCGGCCCCGTCGTAGCCATGTGGCAGCAGAATGACAATGCCACTCTGCAGGAGCCACTTGGCCTCTCCTGGGAACACACAAGACAGGGATTCTCTGTGATGCAGAACAAACACACGCATCTTCTAGCACTGATCTACTGCACTTAAGAGGACATGCCCATCTGAAAACCTATGATATCACATAGACCGGAAGACCAGTTCAGTGGTAAATGTCCCAGTGCCTCAGACAACACGTGGCACTCTGATTCCACTAGACGACAACTCTTTGCAAAGACAAGCCGCTCCTGCCAAGTTCATAGCACAACAGACAACACTGGCCACTGTCCTCAGATGGAGAGCAGTAGACATTGGAGAACAGTCTCTGGGGGCGGGGAAGACAGCTCGGTTTATAAAATACTTGCTGTGTGAGAACGAGGACCTGAGTTCAATCCCCAGCACTCACATAAAAAGTCAGGCACGGTGCACACTTGTAATCCTGGTGCTAGGGAAGCAGAGAGGTGGCTCCCTGGAGCTTGCTGGCCAGCCAGCGTGGCCTAACTGGTGAGTCCCAGGTCCCAGTGAGAGACTCTGTCTCAAAAAAACAGGGTGGACAGCTCCTGAAAAATAACACCTGAGGTTGATCCCTGACCTCCATATGTTACTACATACACATGTGTGTACACCAGCACACACATGAAGACACACACAAATAGTTTCTGGACTCCTCAAGCATTCTTCTTCCTTCTAAAAAATTTCAGATTTTCAAGGGAATCATCAATCCCAACCGTAAGAGTCGCTGTGTCACCACAGAATGCTGGCTAATTATGCTACTCAACACTCCAGGAACGGGCGCAGAACCACACAGCCTAGGCGCTGCCAGGTACATCTGTGCTCCCGGCAGCTAGACACATTTTTTAGGAGATGGGGGACAATGAAATGCTGACAGAAAGCTAAGATACGCTTCCCAGAAGCTCATTAAACTGCCTGAAGGCTGCCACGTGCCTAAAGAGAATAGGTCGATTCTCCAAACTCTCTGGAGATGCTGCGGGACAGAATCTCAGAGGCAATGATGGCCCTTTTCCACTTACTTATGATATGAGACTGGAACCACCCACCCACCCAGCCACTCACTCACACCAACCTCCAGAGATGAATGTGTCAAAGATGATCTGGGCACCATTGAAGAAATCGCCAAACTGAGCTTCCCAGAGGGGCAGCAACTTTGGGCTCTCAATGCTCATTCCATATTCAAACCCCAGGACAGCCTCTTCTGACAGGGGGCTGTTGCTAACCTAGCAGCAAAGAAGAGAATCAGACGCTCATGTGCATGAGAGACCTGAGAGAAGCTGGCAAAAGTGAAGCCCCACAAGGACACAAACCTCTCAAGAGGAGGAGGGGCGTGGAAGGGAGCTTTGCTCTCACTCATCACCTCATTTCTTCACAAAAGGAGACCTACTGCTCAGTGGCACTGGCACATTTGGAGAAAGTTAGGACAAAGAGAGGAAAAGAGAAGACATTGGATTACAGTCATTCAGGATTTTCTTCAAGAATAAGTAGTACAGGGCTAGGAAATGGTACAATGGTAGAGTACTACCTAGCATTCATAAGGTTCTGGGTTCAATCCCCAGCACCACCACTTTAAAAAAAAATGGGAAAAAGGAGGGAAGGGGGCTACTTAGGGGATAGCAAGATGGCTGAGAAGGTATCACTAAGCCTCAGAACCTGAGTTAAATCCCTGAAAACCAGAAGATGAGAGAACCAACTCCTGAAAGTTGTCCTCTGCCCCCCCCCCCTAAAACGTAATAAAAAATGGAAAGAATAAGCAATATACTTCTCATATGATATACTTTTAAACAGGAAGTGAAACCGTCACATATTTTTCAAAGATATCATAAAACAAAGATGGAAAAGTTACAATATGACGGCCTACCTTTGGTTAAGACTATTGCTGTAACATCCGACTCGTATAGAACAAGAGTCATCATGTTAGACTGACAAGGCAGAACACATTTAATGAGGAGTGGAAAGAGCCACCCTGTTGAGAGTTAGTGCAGCAAGATTCTAGAGTGTGCTTGAGAAAGACAGGAGAAAAGTGTCCCTGGTCATGCTGACTGATGCAGGAGGATGTCTTTGATTAAAGCAAACACACACTGCATGGTGTCAGGTTGGCAACTTGCTCTCCAATAGTTTAGGATGGGGAAAACATTGCTTTTTTTTTTTTTTTGAGACAGGGTTTCTCTGTGTAGCTTTGGTGCCTTTCCTGGAACTCACTCTGTAACCCAGGCTGGCCTCGAACTCACAGAGATCCGCCTGTCTCTGCCTCCTAAGTGCTGGGATTAAGGGCATGCACCACCACCACCACCTGGCTTAAACATTTCTTTATATATCCAGTTTAAAAAATAATCCTGTATTTGTCTCAAGACGAATTTTGTTTGTGATGGGGTCTCACTCTGAAGCCCAAGCTGTTCTGGAGCCTGTGATGTAGCCCAGGCTGGTCTGGAACATGTGATGTAGCCCAGGCTAGCCTCACACTCATGGTCATTCTCTTGCTTTACCTTCTAGATTCCTAGGATCGTAGGCATGAGCCACCATACCCATTTTGCTCCAACTTTTCTTTTTTCCAAGTTTTGAATGTTACATCTCTACAGAATATTTTTTGGCAATGAAAATGAATATGACATATATGACAGCATAGATGGGCCTTGAAAACACTATTTCAAATGAATGTCATCTAAGGGAAAATACCATCCCATGTGCATGAGCTTCCTGAGACAGACAGATCCACTCAAACGGACAACTGACGAGCGGCTGCCAGCAACTGGAGGGAGGCTGGATTGGGGGACAGGTGCTGGTAGTTACAGCGTTTCCTTTGAGGAGAGGAAAGTATTCTGAAATCCAGCAGTGGTGATGGTCTCAGTGCTGAACTGCACACATGCAAAGGTCAAACCCTGTGAGTTGTATTTCAATAAAACCTTTAACAAACAAACAACCCCCGAGGGCTGGGGGGATGGCTCAGTCAGTGAGGTGTCGTCATGCATAAGGACCTGAATTCTCCCTGGTTAAAAACAAAACAAAACAAAACAGAAACAAGGCGAGACGGCACAAGTCTGCAGTCCTAGAGCTGAGGGTAGAGATGGGGGCTCCCTGGGGCTCACTGGTCAGCCAACCTAGCCTAGTTAGCCAGTGAGAGAAAAAAAAAAAAGAGAGAGAAATGTGGATGGCACTTCAGGGACAACACCCAAGCCTGTCTTTGGCCTGCACATGTACATGTACACATGTTCATGAAAACACACAATGTGCTGGGTAGCTCTTGTCAATTTAATACAAACTAGAGTCACCTGGGAAGAGGGAACTTCACTTAAGAAACTGTCTATATTGGACTGGCCTGTGGTCGTATCTGTGAGACATTTTCTTAAATGCCAATTGGTATAGGTGGGACCAGTCCATTGTGGGTGGTACTGTCCCTGGACAGGTGGGCCTAGACTATGAGCAAACCAGGGGAAAAAGCCATTAACAAGCCTCAGTTTCCCTCAATGACGGACTATAGCTGGGACATGTAAGTCTTTCCTCCTCGAGATGTTTTCGGTCATGGTGTTTATCATAGCAATAGAAACCAAACTAGAACACAAACATGCGCACGCACGCACGCACGCACGCACGCACGCACGCACGCACGCACGCGCAGGGATTATATAATTTTTAATTACAGCTGTAAAATGTGATTTATATAGATAAGAACTAAATGACAAACGTAATTCCCTGCCAGGTTCCACCCTCCTGAATGCTTAAGAGAAGTTCCTTGTCTGTGTATCCTGAATAATGGGCGTTAACAGATTATAAGCAAGATTGTAAAACATCAGTAGCGAACTTCTGCCCTCCGGGGTCCTCCCATTGTGCTGTAAGCCTGTATTTAAGACCTCCTCCCCCCTTCAATAAATGACATTCGGCATTTAAAAATAAATTTAAAAAAATATATTTATGTATATACATATAATTGAATGAATACTGCGAATGTAATCTATGAATACCACAAATGTGATTAATATCATGAGTGTAATTAATGAATATCATGAGTGTAATTTAAAAAATAAATAAAAAACAAAATTAAAATTAAAAAAAATGACAAACATAAAAATGTCAGTCGACTATTTTCTAGCATGGTGGATGGAATCATGCTTAAGTTACTCCTTTAGATATCCGTTCTGACTTCAGGTCTCAGGTTGATGTGTGTTATGAATGCATTTTAGCCCAGGCATGTTGCATGCATCTCTCTGCTCTCACTTCCTCCTTCCCTCTCTTCTTACCCAAGATTGACATACCCACTCTCAATCCATCCCTTCTTTCTGTTCTGTTCCTTCCTTTCTGAGCTTTACGTCACCAAAGAGACCATCAAATGCTTACAAATAAAACAAAAAGAACTGACCTGAGCTCCCTCAGCCACTGTTTTTTTGTTTTGTTTTGTTTGTTTGTTTTTTGCTTCTTTTCAAACTTCTAGAAAGTAACTTAATCGACTTGTCTTCAACTCTTACTTTTATCTACCCTCTAAGTAAGTACAGTTGCTCTGTGATTTGTGATGGGGTCATGTTCCAATAAACCCAGTTTATTGGTTTGAAAATAGTGTAAGCCAACTGGGCTAGAAACATAGCTCAGTGGTTAAGGGCACTGGCTGTTCTTCCGGAGGACCTGGGTTCATTTCCTAGCACCCACATGGTGGCTCACAATTGCCTGTAATTCTAGTTCCATGGGGGCCAATATCCTCTTCCAGCCTCCTCAGGTGCCAGGCACACAAATGGCACACAGACATACATGCCGGCAAAGCACTCATACACAAAGGTTAAATATATGTCAAAAGTGCACTTAGCATCTAATGAGGGAGCACCCTACCTCACCCTCACCACTACCTGATTAAACAGGAGCTGCGGCTTGAGCCATGGCCCCGCAATGTATCATAACTGATACTAAATGACAAACCATAGTTCAGTGAAAGCCTAATATGAGGTGGCGTGGACACTAAACACTTCTACCCTGGTTCATAAATCTGATTTGATACAAAGACAGGTTTTAGAAAATAAGGGATGCATCTTCTTCAAGTCACCTTGGAAGCATGCGTGAAAGGAGGAGGACCTTGAAATCCCACACCTTCCTTCACCACTTTCCACCTTATTTTTGGAGTTAGATTATCTCACTGGACTTGAAGCTCACAGATTCTGCAGGACCGTCTGGCAAGTAAGGCCCAGATCCTTCTATCTTTACCTCCGTAGTGCTGGGATTGCCATGCCTGGTTTTGTACCAGGTGCTGGGGACTGAACTCATGTCTGCATAGGAAGCACTTTATTGACTGAGCTATCTCCCAGCCCCACCAAACACACAGATTATAGTCTCAAACCAACAAATGGAACAGGAAGGAAGGCAACAAGTTATTAAGTTTACCTTAAAGGAATAATTTGTTTTCATAAATATCATGTGCTAGCCAGGTGGCAGTGGCTTACGCCTTTAATCCCAGCACCTGGGAGGCAGAGGCAGGCAGATCTCTGTGAGTTCGAGGCCAGCCTGGTCTACAGAGTGAGATCCAGGACAGGCACCAAAACTGCACGGAGAAACCTTGTCTCGAAAAATCAAAAAAAAAAAAAAAATCATGTGCTGTTCACTAAAGTGATTGTTGAAGAAACAAAAATGAAAAGATCCTATTCTTAAGATCTATAAAATCCAAAGAAATGCCTGTTAAACTTCAGAGAGCAAGATAACCCGGAGGAAGTGTTTCTGTTGTATTCTGTTTTGTCTTAGCAGGCTAGAAATGTTGGCTTACTGTCCACAACTTTGACTAAGTTTAATAAATCAGACTGCAATGTTGATTTTAACTGGACAGAATTCACACCTAGGTGACATTACATAATTACAGACAGGCAGCCAGGGTAATTGCTCTAGTCCTCAAGTGCCAGCTCCAACATGGCTCTCATTTGTTTCTTCCATTCCAAATTTACAGACCTCCATTGCCTCAAGTATTGAACATAAAGTTTCTGACATCTGAATTCAGTTGCTTGAAGAACCCCCTAACTGCTGAGTGTGACAGTGCACATCTATAACCCCTAGCACTTGAGGGAGAGTCAGAAGAATCAAGAGGAATTCAAGGTCATCTTCAGCTACTAGGGAATTTGAGGATAGCCTGGGCTATGTGAAACTCAAAAACACAAATCAAATCAAATGTTATAACTGTAACAGTTGGCACACCAATACATGAACTTCATTTATAAATGTCTTACCTCCAGAAAGCCCTTCTGATTGGGGTCCATATGGTTCAGAGGAATGTAGGCATCGTCTGTGTTCTGGCAAACCACCATTGCATGCCTTTGACTAAAAGTTCCACGGCCAACGTCTTGGCCACTCAGACGAACGTTGAAACCTGAAGCAAGCAAGTGGGGGAAGAAAAAAGATTGCCATGAATAACCAGCACAAAAATAAGACATGGTAGCCCTGGAGTCCTTTTTGTTTTGAGACAAAATCTCTCAATGCTGTCCACACTGGTCTTGAACTCCTGGCCTCAGTCTCCTGTGGAGCTTGGCTATAGATATATACTGTCTCACACAGCTATCTAATATCACACACTGGTTCATTCCTTAGAAAATGAATTTTCCTTAGGATAATAGATTCTCCCTATTAGAACATATCTTTCCTGGTGCTGGAGAGATGGCTCACTGGTCAAGAGCACTTGCTACTCTTCTGAGTTCAGTGCCCAGCACCCATATAAAGCTGCTTGCAGCTACCTATAATTCCAGCTGAAGAGGGGTGTGAAGACTCTGACCTCATTGGGCACTAGGATACACAGATAGCCATATGCAGACACACAAGTACACATAATTAAAAGCAGTATGTCTTTACATGTGTATATGTATTTATCTTTCCTATATTCGAAGGTATATTGTCAATGTAATATTTGTAAGAATGGAGAGTCAATTTTTAGAGAAACATCTTTCCAGTACATCCAGGAGTGAGTCCTGCATATCCCCGTTATGGCTGCAACCTTGTCTATATGCTGACAAAAGTGCTCAACATGCCTTGTAACTAAGAAGTATTGTTAGGTAAGATGTTTTAGAAACCCTTGAATCAATGAATGTGACAAGTGGCCATTGAAACTCGGAAGATCGTGTATAACAAATGTAGCTCAGAGCTTTTCCTACCAGCTGTGCAGCTAAACAGAACTGTCTTACCTTGAGCAAGTAAGGAGCCCAAGGCAAGGGTTTCTGCTGTGGCCCAGTCTAAATTTGTTCCACTCTTTACTTTCTCCATTCTTGACTGAAAAAAAAAAAAAAAAAAAAAAAAAAAAAAAAAAAGAAAAGAAAAAGAATCCATATCTTGAGGGCTGGAGAGATGGCACAGTTAAGAATACTTCTTGCTCTTGCAGCAGGCCCAGGTTCGATTCCCAGCATCCAAATGGTGATACACAACCATCTGTAATTCCAGTTCCAGGGGATCCTCATCTGATCTCCACAGGTGCCAAACATAAAGGTAGCACATATGCATACATGGAGGCAAAATACTCACACACATAAAATAAAATGAATAAATCTATTTTTAAAAATAATTTCTAAAAGAATCCACATCCTTTTCCATCTTTTTTTTTCTTTGTCTTTTTTTCTTCAGCATTGGGGTCTGAACCCAGGGCTTATATCTGGTAGGAAAATACTCCATGTGTTATACACAGTTTTAAAACAGGCAAAATAAGCATGACTCAGGTAGTGGTCACCTCTGCTGTGGTTTGAGGAGATGGAAGCAGAGAGGAAAATTTACTCATAATGTTCTATTTTTTTTTAAAGATTTATCTATTTTTATTTTATTTTACATGTATAAGTATTTTGCTTACATGTATGTATGTATACCAGGTGCGTGCCTGATGCCCACAGAGACTAGAACAGGGGTCAGACCCCTGACCTGGAGCTACAGACAGTAGCTACCATATGGGTACTAGGAGCTGAACCAAGATCCTAGGAGGGAACAGCCAGTGCTCTTAACTGCTAGATCATCTCTCCAGCCCCAAATTTTCTATTTAAGCCAGATGATGAGTGCATTTTGTTTGTAAGAGTTCTCTAATATAGGGTAGAAGAGATGGCTCAGAGTTTAAGAACACTAGCTATTCTTCCAGAGGACCCAGGTTCAATTTCCAGCACCCATATGGTAGCTCACAACTGTCTTTAACTCCAGTTCCAGTGGATCTGACATCCTCACACACATATATGTAGGCAAAACACCAGTGCACAAAGTCAAGGCTTCCCACCTGAACATACATCTTGAGAAGGTGGCTGTGCAATTGGAGTTCCTCTGGAACCTCCACGGACTTCACGCCAATAAACCGAAGGAGCTCTAGAGGCACACCTGTGTTCCAGGTGGTGATGCATGCTTCTGGCTGCACCAGGCCCTGCCAGTGGGCCTGCAGGTTAGTGGCAGGGGGACTGTAGTGGGCCACGTTGGTTAAGTGGTCATTTAACTTGGTATAGTAGGAGGTTTTTATGTCAAAAACCTCCTCCGGGGTCATGAGTCCACTGGCAATGAGATGCTCTGCATAGGTATCAGGAATGCTCTTTCGGGCTCTGTTGGAAAGAGATGGGGAGAGAGGGATAGAGATAGGGTCAATCAAATACATACAATTATAAGAGATAATCATTGCCAAGGGCACTGCAGGATGTTATCACCTTTAAAAGTCACTTGAGAAATGTTTTGGAGGGACTGGGGAGTTGGCTCAGAGGTTGAGAGCACTGGCTGTTTATTCAGAGGTCTTGAGTTCAATTCCCAGCAACCACATGGTGACTCATAGCCATCTATAATGAGATCTGGTGCCCTCTTATGGCATGCAGGTAGAACACTATATAAGTAATAAATAAATTTAAAAAAGAAAGGAAGGAAGGAAGGAAGGAAGAAAGGAAGAAAGGAAGGAAGAAAGGAAGGAAGAAAGGAAGGAAGAAAGGAAGGAAGAAAGGAAGGAAGAAAGGAAGAAAGGAAGGAAGAAAGGAAGGAAGGAAGGAAGGAAGGAAGGAAGGAAGGAAGGAAGGAAGGAAGGAAGGAAGGAAGGAAGAAATGGCCGGGGGGTGGTGGTGCACACCTTTAATCCCAGCACTCGGGAGGCAAAGCCAGGTGGATCTCTGTGAGTTTGAGGCCAGCCTGGTCTACAGAGAGAGATCCAGGACAGGCACCAAAACTACACAGAGAAACCCTGTCTCGAAACACACACACACACACACACACACACACACACAAAAGAAATGTTCTAGAACTAGATAGATGGTGTTTGTAAAACACTGTAATATATTAAATGTTACAGAATTGTTCTTTTCAAAACACTGCAGGGGGATGGAGGTATACCTCAACAGTTTAGAATGTTTGCTGCTCTCTCATGAAGATCTGAGTTCAGATCTCAGCATCCATGTCAGGTGGCTCACAAATGCCTGTAACTCCAGCTCTAAGGGACAAGACACCTGTGGGAACCTGCTCACACACATGTGTATACATATTCACACAGATAAACAAACACACATAAATTAAAATAAAATAAAACCGCTGTGGATGCTAGCTAGTCTAATCTAATTGGTAAACTCTAGGCACTAAAAAATCCTGTGTCAAAGGAGGTAAGTGGCATTCCTGAAGATGACTCTACTTCTCACCCCAACTTACCCACACACTAATTAAAAAACAATTTCTCAAGCTATTTCCTCTCAAGGTAGAATCAGGTCCTTGGGTACAGTTTAAAGAAATGAATCATAGAAGTCCTACTCCTAATCCTGCCACAGTATTACTAACTAGCTTCAAGCAAGGTTTTACCAGTCCTCTTACCTAGTCTTGCTATCTGCTAAGTAAGTACCGTTGCCCATTCTCTACTTAATGAAGAGACATGAAGTATGAAGAATATGGGGCACTCTGAGCCTTGTAAGACGACCACTCTGGTTTCTATAGGACAGGCACAGTTTAGCTGTTCGTCCCACTTCAAAGTATCCATCAGAAGGTGCTGTGGGATGTTCTGTATGGCAAATGTGTTGTTAATAAAATACTGATTGGCCAGTGGCTAGGCAGGAGGTATGGGCGGGACTAACAGAGAGAATTAAAAGAACAGGAAGGCAGAAGGAGTCACTGTCTGCCAGCCAGCCGCCAGGACAAGCAGCATGTAAAGATGCCGGTAAGCCACGAGCCATGTGGCAAGGTATAGATTTATAGAAATGGATTAATTTAAGATATAAGGACAGTTAGCAAGATGCCTGCCATGGCCATACAGTTTGTAAACAATATAAGTCTCTGTGTTTACTTGGTTGGATCTGAGCGGCTGTGGGACTGGCAGGTGAAAGAGATTTATCCTGACTGTGGGCCAGGCAGGAAAACTTAAGCCACAAGAAGGTAATGGAGCCAGGTGGTGGTGACACACACCTTTAATTCCAGCACTTGGGAGGCAGAGGCAGGTGGAACTCTGTGAGTTTGAGGCCAGCCTGGTCTACAAAGCAAGTTCTAGGATAGCCAAGGCTACACAGAGAGACCTTGTCTTGAAACAACAACAACAACAAAACAAAACACAAAAGAAGACAACGGTGGGGACATAGGCTGGTCAATGGCTCCACTGAGATGGGCACCTGGGTTTGTTCCAGAGGACAGAGGACCAACATGGAGAGAACCAACCACCATACACCACAAGTTGTCCTCTGACCTCCACACCCATCCATACACACACACACACACACACACACACACACACACACACACACACACGCCTAGCATGCACATGGCTCTAATTTGAATTTCCACTACCACAAAAAATGACTGCTTGATTGATTGAGGAAGAGGAGAAGGAGGTTAGCCTGTATATTAAAGGAAGATTCTAATGGTACCTGATGATTTTGTACATGACTGGGTTGGTGAAGAAAGGTTCATCCAGTTCATTATGACCCCACTGCCTATAGCACAACAAATCAATAATTAAATCCTTTCGGAATTGGCGCTGATATTCAAAAGCAAGTCGTGTGGCTCGGACCACTTCCTCTGGACTGTCTCCATTGACGTGGATGATGGCACAGCCTACCACCTTTCCTAAAGAAGGTAAGACCAAGATAAAAACGGCCAGTTAACAAGGGCTAATATTAGCCATTTCCCAAGACCTACTTACCTAAGTGGGAAGACAGCCCTGTAATGCAATGGTAGTTTAGCCTGGGTGTTAAGAATGCAAGCTGGGTGGTGGTGGTGGCGGCGGTGTGGCCGCAAACGCCCTTAATCCCAGCACTTGGGAGGCAGAGGCAGGTGAGTGTCTGTGAGTTCGAGGATAGCCTGGTCTACATAGCAAGTTCCAGGACAGCCAGAACAGTTACACAGAGAAACCTTGTCTCAAAAAAAAAAAAAAAAAAAAGGGCTGGAGAGATGGCTCAGAGGTTAAGAGCACTGACTGATCTTCCAGAGGTCCCGAGTTCAATTCCCAGCAACCACATGGTGGCTCACAACCATCTATAATGAGATCTGGTGCCCTCTTCTGGTGTGCAGACATACATACAAACAGAACACTGTATACATAAATAAATAAATCTTTTAAAAAAAAAAAAAAAGCAAGCTTTGGAGTTCAGCTGACTAAACTCAGCTCTATGATTAACTGTGTGACCTTGGAAAAGGTAGAAATCTCAGTCTAGAAGCTAGAGAGCATGGTTAGGAGCACTGACTGCTCTTCCAGAGGACCTGGGTTTGAGTCCCAGCACCCACCCAGTAGCTCACACTGTCTGTAATGGCAGTCTCAGTGAGATCCAACACTCTCTTTTGGTCTCCTCAGCTGCTCCATACACATGGTGCACAGACACACAAGCAGGCAAAACACCCATATACATACAATAAAAATAAGATAAAAATTCAAAAATAAATTATAAAGGAGTCTAGTCCGGGCTCTGAGTGACATTGTCAAGGAACAAAGGAATATAGTGCCAATTATATTTCAATATAGTTTGAAAATGCCTTATACAATGACAGTTATCACATGTTTTGTTATTGTTATCATTACTATTATCTTCCTTCATGAGACAAAAGGTCATTACAGCATAAATCCTAGGAAAAATTTTTCTCCCAAGAGAATTCTGGAAAGTATCTTCCCTGTGCCAAACAATCTAAAAGGCACCCAGTTCAGACTCTAGTTACAGAACTGGCTGACAGTGCCTATAATAGTTTGTGAACTATGGGTGGACAATGAAAGTCCTGACTTATGCTAAGATGTTATTTCCACAGATTAAAATAAGTTGACTTTGATCCTTTACAACTTTTTGTTTGTTTGTTTTGAGACAGGGTTTCTCTGTGTAACCCTGCCTGTCCTAGAACTCTCTGTAGACTGGGCTGGACTTGAACTCACAAGAGATCCAACTGCCTCTGACTCCCAAGTTCTGGGATTAAAAGCGTGAGCCAGCACTGCCTGGCTACAACTTATTTCCAACTAGACTACTTTAGCAAAGTTACTAAGTGAACACAGCCTTTTTTACTGAGACTCTGAGCACTCTAAGTTTGAATAGTCTAAAAGGAATTACTCTAGTATTGTACCAACGGCACTGCTCTTTGGTTTCTACCAGATAAACCAACTGACTGTGTAAGCAATATGGGATTGAACACTCTCAGCTCCCCCCTTGTCTAATATTATTTGATTTAAAAGCTGACAGTTGAGGCTAAACTGTAGCTCTGTGGAAGGGTGCTTACCTAGTATGTATAACACTCTAATGCAGTTCTGTGATAGTGTGCAGTTCACGATGCCTTGTGTTCAACTAATATTATATAAAATAAATAAATAGCATACTCAAACTAAAAAAAATGAATGTTAATTTGGTAACTTTTGGCAACCACTGACCATATCTAACTTCAAAAAATTAAAATGGCTGGTAGTGGTGGCACACACCTTTAATTCCAGCACTTGAGAGTGTGGTGGTTTGAATGAGAAAGGCTCATATGTTTCAGTGTTTGATTCCCAGTTGGTGAACTGTTTAAGGAGGATTAGGAAATGTGGCCTTGTTGAAAAGGTTTGTCACTAGAGGTGGGCTTTGAAATTTCAAAAGTCCACGCCAGGCTCAGTCTCTCACTCTCTCTGCCACATGCTTGTGGGTCAGATGTGAACTCTCAGCTACTGCTCCAGCACCATGCCCACCTGTCACCTGTCATGAGTCCGGCCATGCTGGTCGTGGACTCACCATCTGAAACGGTAAGCAAGCCCCCAGTTAAGCACTTTCTTTTATAAGCTACCTTGGTCATGGTGTATCTTCACAGCAATAGAACAATAACTAAGACAGGGAGGTAGAGGCAGGTGGATCTCTGTGAGTTCCAGGCCAACCTGGTTTACATAATAACAATCTCCAGGAATTAAAATGGGATAACAAGCAAGACTCGTTGTTCTGAATGAACTAGAAGTTTCTCTGCAAATTCCTGGTCTGATTAACATAGCAATGTCAAGTCTAATGTGCTACATACCAATATCACTGCTGTATAAGGAAGACCTTCCTCTTTCTGCTGGTGTGGTGTAACCCAGCTGGTTATTGACGATTAGATGGATACTCCCACCAACTCTGAAATGTGGGAGATTAGAGAGCGTGAAGGTTTCAAGAACAATCCCTTGACCACAGAAGGAAGCATCACCATGAACCTAAAACGTGTGTGAGAAAATAAGGAATTAATAAGCTTGGGTTTTCTGATTGAAATAGACTGTTTTAAAATACTAATAGGAATACCAACAACCACTGTCTCATGACTCTCCAGACCTAAAAATATGTAGGTTTCAGGACTTTAAAACTTCAGGATGTTTAAACTCACCTCACAGCACTTTTCAAAGATACCTTATCATTTCTCCTTATTAACACTGTACCACTTCACCTACCCCAACCTGACTCCTCACTTCCACAAACATCCTCGCTTCTACAGGAATGGCTACTACAGATGCAGTGAAAACATCATTCTAGGGATTATTTTTTTCTGTGCTAGGGATTGAACCCAGAGTCTCATGCCTCCTAGGCAAGCACTCTACCACTGAGCTACAGGTCCAGCTTCAGCTCTAGGAAATTTTGCATGAAAATAGCTTTACGGTATGAGAAACAGGAGCATGAGATGACACAGAGGGTAAAGGTCCTTTCCTCACAAACCTGAGTTGGATCTTTGGAGCCCAGATAAAGGTAGAAAGACAGAACTGACCCCACAAAATTGTCCCCGACCGCCACATGCATATTGTGGCATGCATACACCCACACACATCACACACAGACAAGTCTAGGAGGCACCGAGCACACCTCTGAACTCTTCCTCTCCCCCGTCACTCACCCATGGAAAGAGACAGAGAGAAGTAGCTCCCATCTCCTCCGAATCCTGCCTGCTATCATGAATAGAAGAGAGTAAGGTGATGGCACACAGGAAAGCCAAGGTGCAGGAAGACAATCACATGTAAGTAGAAGAGTACTATTTAGAAAAGCAAAATGTTATTATGAAAGGATGTCTAAAATATGCTAATCTTTTAGAATATTCAAAGCTGCTAGATCAGAACATCACCATGAAACTTGGTAGACAAGGTGGGTAGGGTGGGGAGTTTTTTTTCTGAACCTGCTGCAAATAATAAACATATCGTGGAAATTTTCAGAAAAAAACAAATAAGCCCCAGAATCCTCTTTTCTCAAAATGTCACTTTTCACTTGTCACTTGAACATCGGCAATCTCCTGTTCCATCTCCCAACCCAGACATCATTTCCAGTTTCCTCTCCTTTCCCCAGACTCAAGTACCTGAAGGCAAATGACTTTGTCCCCAGGCTGAGCAGAACCATGCAGCGAGTAGTCACCATCTTCCCGAGACTGCTGCCTGCCACGAGTTTTCCCCACAGCTACGGGGTTAACCGCTTCCAAATGTGAGGGATTGGGCAGCATCGTCACATGCAGGGGACGGTGGGCACCAAAGTCTAGGTCCACTGAGGAGGTCAGATGGGACAGGACATCTCCAATGGCTGAGACATTTTCTGGAAATTCACTTAAGCCTCGCATTTTACGGAACATCAGCTATTAGAACAAACATATAAGGTATCAAACAAGTCTTATTACAGTGGAGTCTGAGGTGAGCTTAAAGAAAGGTAAGTATTATGTACATTCTTTTATAGTTATTACAAACATGCATTATTCAAAGATAGGCACAGAGTTCTATCTGCTGGGTCACTCAGAATCACTTGGAGGTCTTCAGAATCAAATGAGTGTCACCATTTTTTACATTATTTTTATTGTTAATTACTTGTATATATGTATGTGTGCCTGTGTGTAAGTGCACATAAGCCCAGAAGAAACTGGACTCTTCTGCCAGAGAAACACTTCCCTGAAATGTGGCTGGTAGGTAGTTTCCACCAGACACTCCAGTAAGACTCCCTGGGGCCCACCACCCTGGGTACTGGGAACTAAACTCAAGTCTTCTGCAAATGTGTTCTTAACCACCTATACATTTCTCCAGGCCCTAGAGAAAATATTTTAAGAGGAATCTAACGCAAGATAAATAGTAGTTACCTGTGCCTTATGTAACTTTTAAAATATGTAATCATTAGCAGTGATTCCAGCCACTGTATCATCTCTGTAAAAAACACAATTTAGACTTTTTGTAACTCTGTTTGAGGAAGGTAGAAATTTTAATTAGCTTTCTACCCAACCAAATTTCTTCTTTGAAATTTCTGCAGTCTTAACCATATTAAAGCATTACTATGGCTTCAAAGAAGCTATTGATTCTGGAGTAGTAGATTTTTATTCCATTGACTATTTTTTAAATGCTGCTTGGGATTTTCCCCATGGCTTCTGGAGTGATAAGGTCCTCATGCTTCAAGCAAGCACTTCAACGGCTGAGTCGTCTCCCCGCCCATATCTACTTTTTCTAAGTTCTTCTCTTCTTTTTTCTGGGTTTTCAGCAAACTCCTTTATGTCACTTCTCCAGTCATGTCACCCAAGTGCAGGAGGCAGGTCCCTGGAGGGTACGTGCAGGGTGCGTAGGATGTGTTGGGACCATGCACCTCTGGGATGTCCACTGAGATGATGAGTGCAGAAGAGCCTTATGTGTCTGCCTCCTTCTCCCTCCTCATCACTGAGAAAGCCAGGGGCCACATCTCACTCAAACGTGTATAGACCTCATAGCTTTTCCCACTAGATTCTGCTTATTTGCGGAATCTGAACATTAACATGTGTCCTGCAGATACGATAAACTGTTGACTTCATTCTACTCTAGACATGTCCATGTGACACCATTCCCAAAAGGATGTTGAGGATGGTGGGGAGGTGACACTCACACATACCAGCTAAACTTGGGGCCTTTCCTTCACAGTGCTAACGGTGTGTCTTTATAGGAGACCAAAAACCCAGTGCAGTGACCATGAGTCCTCAGAGTTTGTAGTTCTCACTTGTGTTTGTTCTTTCTCTGTCTCTCTCTGTGTCTATGCCTGTCTGTCTGTCTGTCTCTCTCCCCCCACCACACACACACACACACACACACACACACTGGTTTGGGTCACCTGCACAATGACAGAGACATACAATTGACCCTTCTACTGTTCCTGAAGCTTGCATTTGAACATTTATGTACAGATAGATTAAAAACTCACAGGAAGCACAAACCCAAAGCATAGTGGGTACTCTAGTAAGATCTGGGACCCTCTGCCAGAAAGATGTTTCCTGAGATGTGGCTGCAAGGTGGTTTCCACCAGACACTCTAGTAGGCTCAAAGCCTAGCAATGGGTTATTCCCAGGCCTGTTCAAGCATTAGGGTTTCAGCAGGCAGTGAGGCAAGCAGATCCACACTCTGTGGCTGACCCAGAAGCCCTTACTCAGCTCTCCAGACACCTTCAGCTGTATAGGAAGGTCCAAGTCCCTCCAGTCAAGTATCTCCGGTACCCTAGCCCACATAGGTCTCAGTTAGGAGTGATGGCGACAAGTTGTCTAGGCCTCTCCTAAAGCCAGCTGAAGTGTGAGTTACAGGCTGTCCCTGCTCTAACACAGCTAAGATTCCCTGGGTGTCACTAGCTCTGGAATACTGAAAAAGATCAAATAAGTCTGTATCATGAACTGAGAAGAACATGAAGCCTGCCTACTGCCAAAGGAACTCACTGCAGGCTAGAAAAGTATCCTAACAAATAACTGGGAGGGAAAATAAATATAGGAAGCACCCACTAAATGTTCTCCTGCACAGTGACAGAAGGAAAGAGGGCCTTGTCATGACAGGAAGCCTCCTGGAGATCACCTGGCTGAGGCTGGTTTCTGAGCAAAGGTTCTGGGTTGGACTGCCTACAGTCCACCTGGGCCTCTCTTGCAGGCTCCAGCATTGGAAATGTTCTCCTCATCCAGGACCAAAGATGAAGCTGAGGGCCTTCTTGGTGGCTGTGATGTTGGGATACCACAGATCCACCACAAAAACCCAGTTATTGTTGGTTGAACTTTTGTGGCACATATCACACAAGGAAGGAGTCAAAGACCAAGCAGCTGCCTTCTGCTCAGTACTGATTCACCCACCCTACCAGCTAGCACACACGGAGAGTCTTGAGACCTAGGGAACACCCATGGATGTTGGTGGGTCCACAGTGCTCTGTGACCACAGCCTTGGGGCTCAGCACAGAAAGGTGCATTTCCCAAAAACACTGTTTCCAATACAGTGGTACATCCATAGTACTTCTGATGATTCCTAGGGATGCAAATACCCTGGTTGACAAAGTAAAAGGTGAAATACTCCCTGTGGAGAGTGCTGTGTACTTTCCAACATGTGGGAGGCTTCAATTTGAGAAGATGCTTATGAGAATATTGTAGAAGAAAGTCTAAAATTCCACTCTATCGGCTTCACATTGGGATTCTGGGCATCCTGGGAGGTCAGAGAGAAAGAAGATCCCAGACTTCCAGATAGAGAGCCCTGCTCTCAGGTTCTGATGCCCACCCTGATAAGATCTTCAGTACAGTGTACTCAATGTGACCGAGAATCCCATGCACTGTAAACACTGGTAGCACATAGCACCAATATGCAGTCCTTTGGTATCTATGTTCTGTAAGATCCAGTTGAACAAGGCATGGTACTGGGGCTACTCTCCACACGTGGGTAATAGTACCACATGAATAGGACCAACAGGCAGGCCACTATGACAACAGTAGTGCTGAGGTGAAAATGCAGCGAGCCAGGCCATCCAGAGACCAGCTCTAGTCCAGCAGCCATTATCTTGGGGATTCGGTACTAGGGGCAGGGGGCAGTAAAGAGGGCTCAAATCATCAGTCCTCTGGGAGTCTCTAGGGCACCCACACCATATGGGCTGTGGAGGAGTGTGCTGTGGGATGTTCTGTATGTTAAATGTGGTGCTCTGATTGGTTAATAAATAAAACACTGATTGGCCAGTAGCCAGGCAGGAAGTATAGGTGAGACAAGAAGAGAGATTTCTGGGTGTGGAAGGCTGAGGCAGAGAGACGCTGCCAGCCGCCGCCATGACAAGCGAGATATAAAGTACCAGTAAGCCACAAGCCACATGGCAACTTATAGATTAATAGAAATGGGTTAATTTAAGATGTAAGAAGTAGATAACAAGAAGCCTACTGTGGCTTTGTAAGTTTGTAAGCAATATAAGTCTCTGTGTGTTTATTCGGTTGGGTCTAAGCAGCTGTGGGACTGGTGGGTGATAGAGATTTGTCCTGACTGTGGGCCAGGCAGGACTGGAGAAATCTCCAGCTACAGGAGTGCTTCTGGAGCAGCCATTAAATCATTGTCCCTCTAATCCTGATGGGTGGCAGGTCAGCCAGCCCTTCATGCCAGTCTCAGCAAAATTCACTGCAATTGGGTCGTGGATGCTAGTTTATTTCACAGCAACAAGTGCATCTGATCATGTGAAAGGATATTTTAAGAAGTCCAAACCTGCCCCTAGGTCTAAAAGATCGGGCAGCTGTAAGGACCCAGGACATGCTGGAGGGCAGGACATGGGATGTTCCCATGAAGTCCCCTGCCTTCTAGACCCTTGAAGCCATTGCCTCTGGCTTCCATGGTTGGTCTGTGGTGGTTTAAATGAGTGGCTTCCAGAGCCTCATATTTGGTCACCAGTTGATGGAATCATTTGGGAAGGATTAGAAGGCGTGAAGGCGTGTCCTTGTTGGAGGAGGTGTGTCACTGGGGGGTGGGCTTTGAGGTTTCAACAGCTAAGCCATTCCCAGTTAGTCTTCTCACTGCCTTGTGCTTGGGGGTCAGATGTAAGCTCTCACCTACTGCTCCAGCATCATTCCTGCCTGTCTGTCTGCCTGCTGCCTCGCTCCCTCCCCACCACGATGGTTGTGGACTCACCCTCTGGAACCGTAAGCAAGCCACCAATAAATTCCTCTATAAGTTGCCCCGGTCATGCTGTCTCTTCACAGAAACAGAAAGGTAACTGAGACATGGCCAATTCTTCAGTAGCCGCAACCTAAGCTTTGTGGTAACACTGTCGATAACAATGTGCTGTGCTCCACCAGGTACTTTATTTTTTCTTTATGTGCTCTGTGTGTGTGAGTGTGTGTGTGTGTGTGTGTGTGTGTGTGTGTGTGTGTGTGTGTGTGTGTTGGGGTGGGGAGGGCAAAGGACAACTTTGCTTATCATTCTTTGACCACCATGCATGTTGAAGACGCAAACTAACCTTTAACTTCCCTGGGAGAAGAAAGAATCCATGAGCACATTACAGAAAAGTCAACTTCAGTTCTACTTGTCAGCATATTGTTCCACCCACTCACTAAGCTATCTCCCTACTAACGGCTCATAGGCTTCATTAGTTTCTAAAGGAAATTACCACCATCAGTTTTATTCTGCTCCGGTCCTACTCTGGCACAGAAAGTCTCCTAGAGATATCAGAAAAGCTACGTCCATGAAGTCTCCCCAATATGGCCACCTAAACAAGACCTAACCAACATCAGTGGGCATGCTAACATGGAAGGAGGGAAGCTCCAGGGCCCTCAACCTGAGACGAAGAACTACAGGCAGCTGAGGAATGCTGAGCGTGAGAGAAATGGTCTTCCCTCAGGGAAGAGCCTCCATTTGGTTACCCAATACCAAGCGGTTAGCCCTAAGATCAGATACATCCACGTAACATTATACAGACTGAGCGGGTTGTCTGATGTATTTAGGAGTGTAGGAGCGTGGAATAGGGTAGGGTGTATATAGAGAAAAAGAGGCCATGAATTTGAGGGAGAGCAAGGAGGTACGTGTGAGGGTATGAAAGGCGAAGAAGGAAGGGGGAAAATGATGGGATTATAATTTTTTAAAAAGC
>CABHPQ010174381.1:0-21740 GCA_902168405.1 Peromyscus aztecus
CTGCTGCAGTTCCCAGCTGAAAGCAGGCTGATCTGTCCTTGAACTAGCTTCTGGCTTCAGATTCCCACCACAGACATTTTTAAACGTGGGATAAATAGTGGTACTGTTTTACTTTCCAGCTCTTCTCAAGGACACAGTGTTTTTTGCTGTTTTCTTTGCTCTCCATCACAGGGTGAGGGTGTGTCTGCTCCAGGTTTGGAGGACACTTGGGGAAAACACTCTTGGGTCTGAAGTGAGAGGGGCCAGCCTTGCCTGGAGAGTGAGCTACTTAGTGAGCTTAGACGCACGCTGCTGCACTTTACCGCTAATGTCCACTGCATGGACCCAGTGGGGTGCTCTGTTCCAGAGGCCATCAAAGCAAATCCCTGGCACCTTTTGTTTTCTAAAGATGGGTCTCCTGTAGCTTAGGCTGGCTTCCAGCTTATAGTATAGCTGAAGTTGGCCTTGAACTCCCAATTCTGCCTCTACCTCCCAGGTGCTAGGATTACAGGTATGTACCACCCGCCAGGTGGAGCGGGTCTCAGTTTCTCTCCCAGCTGACTCCTAGTTGATGCGCTGGGCTGAGTTCATAGGCTGTTCATGCCAAGCCCTTTGCCTCACATGGCGGGTGAACTGGCCATTCCCCTTCAGAAAAGGCTGCTGGTAACCTGGTGGCTTCTAGGACCCTGATTCTCAGACTTAACACTCAGAATTACAGTGGGTTTTCGATTTCCATTCATTTTTGAAGCTGTGTAACCTAAATGCACAGGCACCACAGCATGAGGACTGCTGGCCTGCAGGAAGCGAATTAGGAAGAATTAAGGTCATTTTTGAAGTTTAAAGATTTGGGATTTTGAAGTAGATCAATTGAAATTCCAGTTTGACTTTTTTTATATTATTATTATTATCATCGGTGGCAGGCTGGCTCCCAACTCATAGCAATCTTCCTGCTTCAGCCTCCCAAATGCTGGGATTGCAGTTAAAAAATAACAGGTCTGGGGATGTAGCTCAGTGTTCAAGCACTTACCTCATGTGAATAAAGTGCTGTGTTCCACCTCTAGCCTGAAAACATAAGCAGAAACAAAAATAGCCCTCAAATTAGAGTTATTGTGTCAGAGTAAAAGCCATAACCTTTTCCGTATTATTATGAGCTAATAAAAACAGAGCCTTCTTTCTTTATGAGGCTTCATAGCTAGACTAAGATACCAGAAGTGTCTTCATTAAGACCTAGTGTGGACCCGACATTGCTTGGGTGACTGAGAACCCGAGACTAGATAACCCAGGGACCTAGGGTAAAACCAAATGCTACTGTTCTTAAAAAAAAAAAAAAAATGTAGCAATAAAATGACTCATCCTTAGAGAGGCTTCCTCCTGTAGAGAGTGAGAGACCTTGGAACACCCAGCCGTAAATGGAATGTCTCCACCAAATCCCCTCAGAGCTCAGGGAACAACCAGCCCCACCCTCCCCCCCCCCCCCCCCCCCCCCCCCCCCCCAAAAAAAAAAGGAGGCAGAAAGAGTATAAGGGGATGGGGGAGCCCAGGAGAACAAGGCCCTCTAAATCAATTGAGCAAAGCTCATATGAACTCAAAGACTGAGCAGCCTGCACAGGTCTGCACCAGGTCCTCTGTGTTTATATTTTGGCTTCCAGTTTAGTGTTTTTATGAGATTCCTGAATGTGTGAACGAGTGGGTCCCTGATTCTTGTGCCTTCACGTGGGCTGTTGATTTTGGCTAGTTCTGATGTGTTGCTTTTTGTTTTATCTTGTTGTATTTTATTGTTATCACTTGGAAGCCTGTTTTCTAATGAGAGACAGAAAGGGAGCTGAGGTGAGGGGGAATTGGGAAGCGTAGGAGGAGGAGAAACAATCAGGATATATTATGTGATAAAAAAAATCCATTTTCAATAAAAGAAAAAAAAAAACTAGGTTGAGGATGGGGACGACAGCTCCTCTGTTGTCACACAGGAAGCTCTGGGTTTGAGCACCACACTCTTGTGTGTGAGTACCCACACCACCTGTGGTCCTGGACCAGCCTTGATGAAGCAGACAGAGGCTCAGGGCCACTGGGCAGGGAGTGCTGGGAAAGTACAGATTTGAATTCCATCTAGAAGGGAAGTTTGTGGTCCAGGTGTGCATGCCCCTTGGCCTTTTGCCTACTTGCCCAGCTGTGGAGTGTAGTTACTGGGGTCTGAGGGCAGCAGGGGTTCATTTACAAGTCCCTGAAGCAGTACATTTCCATCAAGTGCCCTTGTCCAGGCTTTCGGGTGAGTCTTTGCTCTCCTGGGAACATTCTTGTACATGGAGGCAAGTGTGTGATGTGTGAAACACAGCTCTGGTCCAAAGGCAGTAAGAGGTAAGGTTATTCTGAGTCAACAGTGGCCATGGCCTGGGCACCTGGAATCAGGTTGCCCTGAATGACATGGCCCACCATGGAAGAGACTACATGAACCTTTTATTGTCACAGAACAAGTCATCAGTCAGCGCACATACAGAATGTACTGCTGGGGACATTAGTCAGCACACTTATGAAATATACTGATTGGGACATTGGGAGCAGGTTCAAGAAGTCTGCCATCCGATGATGTTCTCAGCCTCTGGTTTATGATCTCTTGATAGTCAAAAGAATGTGAAGTTAGAACACAAGTTGGTAATTAATGGCTATGGAGATTGAAGATAATGCAGGGTGATTTGGGCTCTGGATCCACAACATTCCAACTCTCCACAGTTATGGAATGTTCTGAGGGATCTTCAGCTTTATGTCTGTTTTTCAGAGAACTTCAGTTCACAAATCTTCTCTCTCTCTCTCTCTCTCTCTCTCCTGTGTGTGTGTGTGTGTGTGTGTGTGTGTGTGTGAGAGAGAGAGAGAGAGAGAGAGAGAGAGAGAGAGAGAGAGAGAACTTGCCTGTCACTCTTTAGACACTTTCTACCTTGCTCTCTAATACAATGACTCATTGACTTGGGACTAAGTAGGTTCGGCTGGCTGTCCAGCAAGCTCCGGAAATCTGTCTGTCCCTCGAGCTGGGATTACAAGTCTGAACCACCATGCCTGGCTTTGATTATATGGATTCTGGGACTTGAACTCAGGTCCTCATGCTTACTTGTGTGTATCTATGTGAGCATGTGTGTGTGTGTGTGTGTATGTATGTGTGTGTGGTGCCATGATGCACCTGTGGAGGTCAGAGGACAATCCACAGGAGTCAGTTCTCCTCACATAGGTTCCGGGGTTTGAACTCAGGTCATTGGGCTTGGAGGCAATCATCTTTATCTGTTGAGCCATTTTGTCGGCTCATCATTATTTTATTGGTTATCAGTTCTCCAGTAAGTGTCATTTTAATATTTTATATGACGAAGCAGCTACTCCACAGCTTACTTTGGTGTACTCTAGTACTGCAGCCTTAGGGGAAGCAATCTCACCTTGGCCAGGAATTTGTGAGTCAAACTAGTCACATTTTTTCAGGGACACCGTTTTTACTTGAAAGGACATGATATAATTACTTAGATTTGGGCATTTGGCAGATGTTCCCTTGACGAAGAAATGAAATGGCTCTGCCATTTCAAGTGCAATGATGAACATGTGTTACCAGTGGTTACCTTCTTGCTGGAGGGATTAGTGGAATTTGGAGGGCTAGTGATGTAGGCAGTTGGTAGAGTAGATACTTGCATTCACACAGCCTGGGATCATACTTGGTACCGAGAGAAAGAGGAAGAGGGCCCAGAGAGATGGCCCAGTGGTTAAAAGTACTTCTGCCTGTGGAGAAGACCCAGGTTCATGACTGCTCACAACCACCTCTACCCTTGTTCCACGGGACCAGACACCCTTTTCTGGCCTCTGAACACACTAGGCAGACACACTCATATACGTTAAAATAATTTGAAAAGAGGAAGGAAAAGAAAGAAAGAAATAGAATTTTCTGTCAGGTTGACCACTTTGAGCTCTTAGCAGGCTGTTGATGTCAGCCTTTGGAGGCTGACCCACCTAGCTCTCTCAGTCACTGGTTTTTCCAAACCACTGAACATTACGGATTGATAAATAAAGATATTGCAATGGCGAGGACCCCTCTGAGGGCGTCTTGATGTGCCAGATTAACCTAAACAAGTCCTACACTTCTCTTCATTTCCTTCTGTGTGGGGGGCCGTTCTCAGGTTCCTCGTGGCTTTACCCAGCTGTGGGGGGCCGTTCTCGGGTTCCTCGTGGCTTTACCCAGCAGATCCACATAGAGGATGATTAGGACCACGGGCCTGAGTGCAGGTGTCTGAGATGGTCTGCACTTGGCTGTGCTGGGGGAGGAGGTCATTTGCTCCACCCCCTTGGCGTCTCTATAAAAACCCTGGGGCAGAGACAGTCGGGGCCCGTTGGAAAAGGTTCCAGGCCCTCTCGAGGCTATCCTTTATTTTCTATCTGTTTATCTCCGCGATATTCTCCGCAATAAATCCTTCTATCTAATATTTCCTGCTGCTCACACTCAAGAAAACTCTGGGAAGCTGTGGGGGTGGTGGGTAAATGCCCCACACTTCTGGTGAGATGGGACTTCCAGGGTGTTCCATTGTGATCCTGGAGGGTAGTGGGAGGCAGTGGTCACCCTGTTATAGGAACACACCTTCAGTTGTTCAGTCCCCCGTGAAGCTGACACTGTCAGGAAGAAATCTCGGCATGTGTGAGTTAAGTTCCCATCAGGTGGTAAGGTGGTCAGAGCAGTCTTGTGTGAGCAGGACCTTGAGAAAGGACTGTCTCCAAAAACTAAACTAACAGTGGTCCCTCCCCTCCTTCCCTTCCCCCTCTCTTCTCCTCTCCTCCCTTCCTCTTCTCCCTTCCTCTCCTCCTGTCCTTAGCCTGCCAAAGGTGCGTTCTCAGCTCCTGGCCAGGAGTGGGTAGAGGTGGTATCAGTACGCTTTGGATCTTCCCTTCCTGATTGTCCGTCAGGTCGAGTACTGAAAGGAGGACCCCTTTCCTCCCCTTCTCTCCCCCATCGCTCCCCCTTCCCCCGCTCTCCATTCCAGTTATTCTAACATGTTCTGTCAGCTGTTCATCTGAAGTTGAGGCCAAGGGCAGCAACTTCACCACTAAGATTGTCCTCAGTCACCTCCTGACACCTTTCTCTCTTCCTCAGCTGTTTGAAGGCTTGAAGGCCTTTCGAGGAGTCGATAACAAGATCCGATTGTTTCGGCCTGAACTCAACATGAAGAGAATGTGCCGATCTGCTCTGCGGGCCACTTTGCCGGTATGCACATTGGTGTTCCCTTCTGTTTCACGAGTTGTTCCAGTCTTACGTCAAAAACAAAACAAAACAAAATAAAACAAAACAAAAAAACCTTTCCTGAATAATTGCATCAGGTTTTCCACAAACTGTATGAATGCCGACTTTATCTATGCAGTATCCTTCAGTTAAAGTTCAGAGGACACCTTGCAAGAGCCAATTCTTTCGACCACATGGGTTGATGGCAAGTCCCTTACCCTGCTGAGCATTTTAATGCCTTTGTGTAGAGAGGAGAATTAAAACCCAGCCTAGGGGAAGTAAACCACTTGTGGTCACTCAGGAGGGTGAGAAGGCAGGCTGAGGTTTCTTTGATTTCCCAGCCAAGTATTCATGGCATCGATTAAACTTCATCTCTGGCCAGCTGCACCCAAACTTGACTTGTTGACACGGGTTACCAGTGTCGATGGTCACCCTAGTGACTGGCATCCCTGCACTGTGATCATGGGTGAAGGTCAGCCCCTCAGCTAGTGTGTGGTGCTGCTCCACCTGTGTAGCTCTTCGTATCTCTAAAAGGGTCCCTCTCTGGCCTGTGGCCATGAGGAAACTGCTCGACCATTTTACAAAGCCTGTTTTGTAACCCTTGGGTTAAGGGGATGTCCCCTGAGGGATCAGCTGCCCCTTGTCTTTCTGACCAGTGTTCAGGATGTCATAACATGCACTGGTGACATTCCACACTGGCGTCTCACAAGCAGCTTCTGGTCTTGAAAAACCAGGAGTCCTTAAATTTCAAACATGCAAATTTTATCTTTATTTTTCTTCGTGGTTTGTGTTATGTTTTTCCTGGGTAAGAAGTTGTTTTGAGCCTTAAAGTTGCAGATATCATCTATTTTAAAAACAGAAGTCATGATGTTTTGTTATACTTGTTCATAATATCCAGTTATAATTGAGAATATAAGAGGCCACAGATATCAATTTTTAAATAGAAGTCCTAATATTTTGTTAGATTTGAGTATAAAATCCAATTATAATTGATTTAGGAGTTTGAGGCCACAGATGTGCATTTTAAAATTAAAAAAATCGTAATTTGTTACATTTGAATGTAAAACCTAATTATAACTGATGTGGGAGTGTGGTAGAGAGGGTCTAATTTCTTTATCAAAAATCTCATTTGTTTGTTTATTTGGGGGGAAGGAGGCAGTGTGGAGTTCAGAAGACAGTTTTGTCTTCTCTCTACTCCGTGGGTTCTGGGGATCAGCTCAGGTCATCAGGCAGTGACAACACGTGCCTTTACATGCTGAGCCATCTGAGGCCTCAGGAGATCTTATTTTTTTATCTTTTCCTTATGAATAATTCACACTTACATAATTTTCGATTTTGCCAAAGTGTCCACAGAATTTTTTTAAGTGTTTGTTACGGATACTTTTCATGGTGTTTCATTGGGGAGAATGAATAGAAGCTGCTTGTTCAGGAACCGACCGGGACTGTAAGGCGGGAGCCGTCTTGGAAACAGAGTGTCTGTCGGTCTCTGTTGAAGGTCTGCATTGGTGTGCTTGGTTGGCGTTCATTAGGGATTCTGTCTTTTCAGGTGTTTGACCAGGAGGAGCTTCTAGAATGCATTCGGCAGCTCATACAGATAGACCAAGAGTGGGTCCCCTATTCCACCTCTGCCAGTCTCTACATCCGCCCCACGTTTATCGGGACTGAGGTAAACCTGACTCTATTTGGGGGAAGGATTTTATGATTAAAAAACCTTTCAAAAATTATGGTCTGCAGAGTGAGATCCAGGACAGGCACCAAAACTACACAGAGAAACCCTGTCTCAAGAACCGCACCCCACCCCCCAAAAAAAATTACCTATTTTGCATCTGTACACAAGTGAGCGTGTTGTGTGCAGAGCGAGATCCAGGACAGGCACCAAAACTACACAGAGAAACCCTGTCTCAAGAACCGCGCCCCCCCCAAAAAAATTACCTATTTTGCATCTGTACACAAGTGAGCGTGTGTGTGCCACGGTGTGTGTGGAGGTCAGAGACTGTCTTGGGAGCTGGTTCTGAAGGAATCCTTATGAGCAGAGGACACCCCAAAACCAAGTTGTCGGCACCAAGGAGAGTTATTTGCCCCAGAGAGACAGAGGCAGGGAATAAGAGGCAAAGACAGGAGATAGGGGATGAGGGAGAAGGGGGAGGGGTGTCCCGGGGTGGTGTGGAGACCCAAAGGTCTGCTCTGGATAGAGAGGAGACAGACCCATAGGCAATGGCTGTTATAAAGGGAAAGGGGAAACCTTAGGTTAGGATGAGGTGTTTGATAGGGCATGTTAACTGGGTGAGCCACAGAGGGGCTTTTGATTGCTAGACTTCAATACTTTGATAGCTGGACCTTGGTAGTCAACCTCAGGAGGAGGAAGTGGCCAAATAAGGGAGTAGACCTTGGTGACTGGCTTTAGGAATGTGATCTATGGGTTTTTTAGTAAGGCAGAGGGAAGAGGGAGAAGGACGCAGCCCGGGCCATGCTTGCTGCATTCTGGCTGGCTAGAGTTCCCTCAGGTTCTCCCTTCTACTGTGTGGGTTCTGGGGATGGAATCGGGTACTTATGCTCGGCAGCAGGTGTCCCCAAGTGTCGTTTCCACGGCTGGAGACTGAAGCCGGGGATGAGCACTGCTGCTCAGCTTAGCCTCCGGCCTGCTTCTTTCTTGAGCCTTCAGTACATGGTTTGAGTGCGCCCCCCACCCGCACCCCCGCCCCCTCACTCTATCCCCCCCATCCCAGTCCCAGTCACCCTCCAGCTCCGTTCATCCTCCCAACTGTGAAGGCCGTCTTTCCTGTGAAAGATGAGATAGCAGATATTCTAGGTTTGCGGGGTGCCGGTTTGTCACCATCAAATCGGTAACTGTCGGCAGTTCACTCAGGACTAACTGAAGAGAAAAGCATGGTGATGTTTGCCCTCCCTTGATCAAGACTAGTCCGAGCTTGCAGGGGTGTGCCTCCCCCACGACAGACCTCTGGGTGTGGATGTGACCGTGCTGTAGAAGTTATGGGAGAGGGCTTGGTTTTATTTTCATTTTCCTGAATCCTCAGCATCTCTTGGTAAAGAATAGGAAGAGAGGGTCCCAGTCCAAAGAACAATTACTGAAAATGTAATTCATGAGGAGCCTTCGGGAGCTGGAACGGTTTGAACAACAAACAGGGCTGAGGGATCGGCCTAGCTTGTTGGCAAGTGTCCCTACCCACTGAGCTGTCCTGCCAGTCCCACTTTTTATAAGATAAATCTATTGCAGATGGTTTCCCTGTCTGTTACCGGCATCTTTTGAGAAACAAGCACTTAATTGTTTTCAGATTCATTCACTTTAATTTATGCATGTTTCACCTACATGTATGTGTACATACCACATGTGTGCTTGGCACCTCAGGAGGTCAGAAGAGAGCACTGGATCCTCTGGAACTGCATGGCTGTGAACCGCTATATGGGTGCTGGGAACCGAACCCAGGTCCTTTGTTTCTCTGTGTAGCCCTGGCTGTCCTGCACTTGCTCCGGAGACCAGGCTGGCCTTGAACTCAGAGTCCTCCTGCCTCTGCCTCCCAAGTGCTGGGATTAAAAGCGTGTGCCACCACACATGGTTCCCGAGGCTTGAATTCCTGAACTCCTGCAAGTGCTGGGGTAGCAGGCGTGGGGTGACTCAAACATTTACTTTTAGTATAAAGTTATTGTTTGCATTTTGTGGTTTCTGCACTTTGTGTTTTAAAGGCTTCCTCTCTTGGTCATTCTTCAGTTCTAAAGTTTTTATTTCATTTAAACATCGTCCATATGGATGCGGACTTTGTGCTGAAGAACTCTCTTTCTCCATGTAGACACCAAGTTGTAATCTATCCTCTGGCGGGCCTGTTTTTCCTCTTTGATTACAGCACCTGCTCACAGCACATCAGGGTTTCATTGAGGAAGTCGAGGGCTTTCTACCCACATCTGCCCTTTAAGAATGAGAATGCGGTTTCTTGACACTTGTGCCTTTGTGTGGACCTTCTTTCAGTGTTGGGCCCTTGTTCACCTGACCTGCTGGTCTCTGCCCCTCTCACACACAGCTGTGGTTATTGGCCTCTCTGAAGATTCTTAACTGTAGAAGTTAGTGTGGGGCTTGGCCTTTTGTTGACAAGACTTTCTCTGGGGAGATGCAGCACACGTCTACTTACCCCAGATAGGGAGCCCTTGACAGACTGAAGTACGGAGACCATCAAAGTCCAACTTGGTGAACCAGCGAGTTTTATTGTTCTGTACAGGAATATGGGTGAGGGGTTACTTACAGGGACGGAAATGACCCAGAGACAGCTGCATCACCAAATTCCACCCCAGCACAGGTGACAGCTCACAAAAGCTGGGACCTGGAGCACAGCCTGCGGGCAGATTAAGAGGTTGGAGAATGTCCTTTCCAAGTCTGGTCTAAATCTCTTCTAAGCAGATGGGCTGGTTATTGCTTCTTCTGGGCAGCTGGTCTGGTCTGTTTACTTCGCAGCTTGTCTTGTCTGAGAGTCATCTTTGTAGCTTAGCTTTTCTGAGAGGAACCCTCAGCTTTTATTGCTTATTCTGGCAGGGACTGGCCTAGTGAATCTGGTCAGTTAAGGGACCTTCTGAAGCTGTTTTGAGTTGTTTACCTAAAAGCTAAAGAAGCGTCCCTGACGGATGGGATGTTGGAGGAGACTGTTACACAGCACCTTGTTTGTTCTTCACTATATTTATCTTTGAGACAAGGTCTCATGTATTCTGCTAGCTGAGAATGTACCTGCAATACACCAGGTTGGCCTCAAGACTACCTTCATTGTATCGGGTCAGCCTTCCCAGTCCTGGGATTGCAGGTTTGAGCACAGTGCTTGCCACCCCCTGCCCCGCCTTTTTGAGGGTCAGGGTCTCACCCTCTCTCCCCGACCAACCTCAAACTTACGGTAAACCTCCTGCCTCTGCCTCCAGAGTGGGATTGCACCTCCAAATCTGGCTCTGTGTTTGCTCTCTTCCTCCCGGCACAGTACTTGTTGAGCTAATAGGTGGAGCAGCATCGTCAGAGCTGAGGGGTTCCTGTCTGAGCCACCCTGTAGCTCAGAGCAGGCCCCAGCAGCCCCATCTGTCACAGGCCAGACAGAAAATAAATAGCTTTGTTTTGTAGGCCACCCAGCCCTGTCCTGTCAGTAGAAAATGAGCAAGCACATCCCATCACACTGAAAAGGAAGGAGCAGGCTGATGGGTGGGGAGTGAATGACATGTCCTTGGGTGATGTGCTGTGTTCCTCTCCTGACTGTTTCCCAGAGTCCCTGTGCACTTGACCACGTGGACATTTCTGCTTAGGACTGATTTTAAATTTCCCAACCAGTGTATCTCAGGCCCTGCAATGACAGTCTGTCTTCTCCTAAGTGCTCATTTTCACAGTTTCAACTCTGAGTGTCGAGCTCTGGGACCCTGTCATTTATGTCACCGTTGGCTTCATTTCCATGTGACCTGAGTGGTTGGGGGTGAGACCTTTATTGGGAATGCAGGAGGCAGCTTTGCTCTGCAGGAGCCCAGGCTAGTGACATGGGAGATGGAGGAGGAGGACAAGGCGGAGGTCTTCCTGAATTCCAGTGCTGCATCCTTGCACTCCGGGCTGTGCTGGGCATCTGTGAGGTGTCTTTAGCCCAGCAGTAAAGCCACAGAGGAAAAGGACGCAGTACTTATACAGAGATGTCAGGTTTCCTTGTCCTTCTCTGCTCACTCTGTGGGTCATTTGTGGAGTCACTGTTCTCAGAAGTGATCTTCAGAGTCCCTGAAATGTAAGCCAGGTTACCGAGTATCACCTGAACCCACAGAGCAGAGCCATTATCCATGGCAAAGCTGTGGGAGGCCACCAATGTATTGCTCAGCTGGGTGACCTTCAAATGTAGTGACTTTTGTGTGAGAGGTCTCATGTGTCTCGGATGGGCCTGAACTCACTGTAGCTCAGGCTGGCCTTGACCGCACAGCGATCCTCCTGCCTCGGGCTCTCAAGTGTTTGAGATTACAGTGGCATGCCACGGTACCTGCCTCTATACATTTTCTGTAAAGAATGTCTTACTAAGGTTCAGTTGTCTTTCTACAAATATTTGATAAAAACCTGGAGTAACAGGGCTGGAGAGATGGCTCAGTGGCTAAGAACTCTTGGCTCTTGCAGAGGACTTGAGTTTAGTTTCCAGCGCCTATATGGTGGCTCGCAACCGTCTGTATTTCCATTTCCAGGGCATTGGAAGCCCTCTTCTGGCCCCTGCAGGGGCCCGGCACACACACTTACACACGTGGCAGACGTGTGGAGTGAAATGCAGTACAAAATGATCCTGCACTTTATGGAGATGTAGGATGACAGTCCATATTAGTCTACATTTGACAAGCAGGCTGTGGAGCGGCAAGTACCACAAGCCCTCACTCAGGCTAGGGGCACTTGTTCCTGAAATGACACCTGCATGATGTATAAGATGGGGCTGAAGTGCTTAGACGGGACGAGATGTGTCTTAGCATGGCTGGTTACTTTGTCACAGCGAGTTAACTAACTATCCCCTTGCTGTGGATAAATACTGTGACCAAAAGCAGCTTGGGGAAGGAGTTTCTTTCAGGTTACCTAAGGTTGCTGAAGGAGATAGCTCGTCAAGGCAGAGAAGGTGTGGCAACAGGCAGAGAGAAACGGTGGGGGACAGGAAGTTGGCTGACCACATTTTCATCCACAAGGGAAGGGGGAGGAGGTGGGTGGTTGGAAACATAGGAGAAAGGATCAGAACATAAACCCGCAGAGCCCTGCTGCCCAGTGACACATTTCCTCCAGCAGGGCTGTACCTCATAAAGGTTCCACAGCCTTTCCTGGACATCACCACCAACTGGAGACCCTGTGTTCAAATTCGGGCCTCCCCCACACAGCCTGAGTGTAGCTTAAACCACAGACTTATTTTCCCAGGGCTTTGGAGGCTGGGCATCCGAGCCTGGCCATGGCCAGCTTCTGGTGAGGCCTCCCTGCCAGCCAGTCCTCAGTGACCCTTGTGTGCCAGTAAGGTAGAGAGTTTCGGTGCCTTTTTTTCTTTATGAGGACCCAAGTCCAGCTGGAGGGATTTACTCTTGTGACCTCACATGATGTTATGCCCCGCCTTAAAGGCCCTGTGTCCTTGGCCAGTCACATCGTAGCCGTGACGGTCTATCCTTACTGTCAGCTTCACTGGATTTGGAAACACTTAGGAGATGCACATCTGGGCACGTCTGTGAGGGCATTAGCAGAGAGGTCAACTGAGGAGGGAGACCTGTCCTTCGATGTCACCCATCATGTGACCCTACCTAAATCAAAGGGAAACTGAACTGACCACCATCTGCCCCTCTTCCTGACTGAGGACACGATGTGACCAAACTTGACACTTCCTGTACTGTTCCTTCATTAAGTGGCTTCTGCCGAGTGTGGGAAAAATCACTACTGTAGGGAGTCAGGGCTTCGACATGGATTTGGGGGACATAATTCAGTTGCTGGTAGGGATGGGGAAGGCAGGAGAGGATGCGGAGTGGGGAGGGACAAGAAATTGAATGAGCACATGATGTCTGAGCTGGGGATACAGAGAGCATGAGGGCTGCGGAGGAGCCAAGCAACAGAGTGTACGTTCAGGGGAGGTCGTGGGTACTGTATTGATTATTGTTATTATATGTATGTGAGTTTTTATCCCCATGTATATACATGCACCACATGTGTGCCTGGTGCCCAAGGAGGCCAGAAGAGGGGACCTCTGGGCCCTCAGCCTAATGGCACCCTTCATTTACAGATTCTTTGTCATTTTTCTTACTTATTTTAATTTTTTAAAAAGGTTTATTTTTAATTCAGTGTGTGTGTGTGTGTGTGTGTGTGTGTGTGTGTGTGTGTGTGCAGTTGCTGGTGGAGGCCAGAAGAGGGCTTTGAACTCTTGAGAGCTGGAGTTGCAAGTGCTGTGAGTTGTCTGACTTGGGTGCTGGGAACTGAACTCCGGTCCTGGAAGAGCAGCAAGCTCTGCTAACCCCCCTGAGCCATCTCTCCAGCCAAGTTGTTCTTCATTTTCTTCTTCTTCTTTTAAAGGTCTATGTAGCCCCAAACTTATGTAGCTGAAGTGGCCCTGACCTCCTGATCCTCCTGCCTCAGCCTCCTAAGTGCTGACATGACAGGCATATGCCACAGTACCTAGCTCCATTTTCTCCTTTAACTCCGAACCCTTTGAAAAGAGAAGTCTCTGACTGAAAGAAAGAAAGCTAGCTGGTCTTGTGGACAGCTGTGGGCCCCAGCCTCTTTAGCCTGTGCTTTTGTTTGCTTTGCTGGTTAGAACTGTCCCACGCAGCACCCTCCCCACCTCCCACTGCTGCGCTCTCTGCCTCTGAGGCCACACTGTTTCTAATGGAATTTCTCGGCTCACTGACTCCTTTCTGCCATCCTTCAGATAAATAGTGACATCACGCCCTTCTGTGAGGGATTCTGCGTGACCCAGAAAGAAGTGGTGATTCTCACAGTGAAGTAGGCTTTGTTTCCCATCACACCTAAGAATCATTCCTCTATGCAGAGTACAAAGGGGTTTGAGGATTGCGAAGCTTAGCGTAGGCAGTAAAAATCTCTTCCGGTCTCTCTCTCTCCTTCTGTGTACAGAAGCGCATATAAATATATAAAGGCATTGGTGTTTCTGCCTCAGTGTGGTCTCTTGAAGCTGTGTTTTACACCCGAAATACTACATCCTTTCCCATTCTTTATCTATTCAGATTCGATGAGGACACTAAGACTAGCACTGCTCCTGATCAGGCTGGGGTGTAGCGTAGTGGTCTGCACTGACCTAATGTGTACATTAAACTCCCAATATCTCCCCAGAAACACCCCCACCCCAAGAAGTAGCTAGTGGTGGCATGTACCTGTAATCATAGTCCTTGGGAGGCTGAAGCAGGAGGATTGCTCTGAGTTTGAGGTCAGCCTGGGCTGCATAGTGAGACCCTGTCTCCCAAAGCCAAAACAAAAGCACCCTGAAATGTCCCTGAGAGGATCAGACTTGTTGCTTGCAGCCCCCATGACACCCATATTTCCCCTGGGTTGTGTGACTTTGTTTTAGTTGATCAGAAACACAGCTATCATCCAAGGACTCTGTTGACTGTCTGTCATCGACTGACAGTACATAATCCAACTCTAACACGAGCACAGGATCTTAATTGCTTTCCAGGGTAGAAGTGAGAAGCTTTAGTCAGGGATCCCGAGGGGAGAAGCGCCTGTCACCAAGCTCCTTCTCGGAGCCTAGAATGACATTTGACTCACGCTCAGTGTTGAAATAGCATTGAGACTTTCTCCCACCTGCTCCTCCAGGAGAGCCAGTGAATTCTTTATTTATTTTTATTTTATCTTTATTTTATGTTTATGAGCATTTTGTCTGCATGTGCATCTGTGCCCATGGATACTGTGCTCACTTGAGGCCAGAAGAGGGCATCGGATCTCCTAGAATTGGAATTACAGCTGGTTGGGAACCTCCATGTGGGTTCTGGGAACTGAATCTGGGTCCTCTGCAAGAGCAACAAGTGCTTGTAACCGCTGAGTCATCCACCCCCTCCCTCATTGAGTTCTTTTCATGGAAAGACAATGAATGCAGGTGTGGTCCACAGAGGAGCTTGCAGATGTGAGTGGACCCGGCTTAAATTTAGAAGATACGAAGTTACATTCTCAGATGCAGCTTTGGCCAGCATTGAAAAATGCTAACGTATAACTTAGCTGTTGCTAAGGATACAGATATGAATGAAATGATTCATCAAGAACAGATATGAATGAAATGACTCATCAAGATGCTTTTTCTAGAGGCAGATTTGATGGAGGTGCTGAATCCTGCCTTTCTCCTTCTGTCTGCTCTCTGCCTCCCCCTGGTGGAATAAATGCAAATGAAGCACGGTTACAAAGTGAAATTTGCTTTTGCTTTGGTACTGCTGTTGAAATCTAGAGGGCTTTGTATTCTCCGCCACAGATCTTCCTCCTCAGCCTGAACGAGGTAAAATTCAGTACAGAAAAAAAAAATTTATTCTGTTTCAGGTGATTGTTACTTTTTTTAGTAGAATGCAAATTTCATTGGCGTGTGTAAATCCAGTGAGGTGTCCCAGAATTCATGTGGTAGGTGACAAAGTGTTATTGGGTTGTACATCAGAAAGACAGTTCGTTCAGAATTTAGAAGATAAATGTGGCCTTCAACTAGTAGTTAGCATATTGGACCTGCAATTTACTCCAAGTGGCCTCTCTGGATTCCTTATTGTTTGTAGCCGTTACTTTCCAGTTGTGATAAAATACGGTGAGCAAGGCAACTTATAGAAGAAAGAGTTTATTTGGGCCTGTGATTCAAGAGGGAGTCCCTCATGGCGGGGGAGGCTAGCAGGAAGCCAGAGATCACTTCTTCAACCACTAAGTAAGAAAGTCAGTGAGGCTGCAAACTGTCAGCCCTCAGGAAGTGGCCCTGCTACGGGGCGAAAGTTCCTCCCAGTTCTTATCTTCCTCAGGGGAATCCAGAGACAACGCTCATCTTGCAAAGCAGAGCTTGAATTCCAAAGAGAACCTGCAGTGGGCTGATGACGGGTAAATCTAATTAATCTTATCAATAAAAACCAGGAGTCAATGCCAGAATAAAAACCCGAAAGAGCAGAGAAGCAGCAGCCACAGTCGCTTCCTACCTCTTCTGTTCCTCCATCCAAAAGGGCTGAGAGTTTGTCTCCGTCCCACCTTACCATTTCCTCTCTCCTCTCTGTACAGTCCTCCAGACCTCTATGGTTAACTAGGGCTAGCTCCATCCTCTGACTCCAAGCAAGCTTTATTTGTCTGAACACGAACAAAATATCCCACAACAGGCTGACCTGTTAACGGGGGAGCGGCCCAGTGACCTCTGGGTTGTGGATTTTGACATTTTACTTTGCATTGGTGTTTGTTAATTGTACCCAATGGGTCTCATGACGTTTTCACTTCCTCCCGTAATGTATTTGGAGTCGTTCTCCCCCCATTACCTCCCCTCCCTCTCGTGAACCCCTCCTCTTCCAGGCTAGTTGTACTGTGTTTACCCGGCATTTTTATGGGAATTTATAAGGTGAGTGGTGTGTATCGGGTAAGGTGACACCTTTTCCCTCTGGTTATGGTGGGCAGGCTTTCCCTTTTAGGGTATTTCTCCCTACCAGTTTCTAGAAAAGCCCACAGGGCAGAGGGGGTGACAACCGCCAGGAGAGTGTTACAACGAAACCAGTTGGTGTTGGTGTGTAGCCCCTGGGAATGTGCCCTCCCTGGTGCCCTTACTTCTGGCACAGTAGAAGTATCCCGATGGCCACTTAGCCTCAGGAGCGCTCTGACCAGAGACACAGCTAAGTTGCAGCAGCCGGATACCTCCCATCCAACCCCTGCCCACTCAGGGTCAGTGCCATTCCTTCAGAGCTGGGAAGGAACAGTGTATGTTCACACACAGCCTCCCTCCCAGATGAAAGGATAGTGGAGTTTCCAGGATCTTCATCCTGCATGGGGGTGAGGGGAGGAGATTCTCATTTTCCGACAAAGTTCCTATGAAAGAACAGACACTTGCCTGGTGTGGTAGCACACACCTTTAATCCCAGCACTCGGGAGGCAGAGGAGGCGGATCTTTATAAGTTCCAGAATAGCCAGGACTATGTAGAGAGACTGCTCCCCCTCAAAAAACCAAACCAAACCAATAACAGCAAAAACCAACCCCAAACCAGCCCCAAAGCAAAGCCTTTATGGGCTCCCTGACTGGTCTCTGGCTCAGTCACAGTTCACCATCAGTTTGTTCTAGGGTCTCGGACCCCTGCTTGGTCTTCTTGATAGAGAGAGTTACCTACACATGCAATGTGTGTATGTGTGTGTGTGTGTGTGTGTGTGTGTGTGTGTGTGTGTATCCTGGAACAGGAGTACAGGTGTACAGGCTAGAAGTCAGCTTCTGAGGTGGTTCTCTCGTTTCACCATGTTGAGGTGAGATCTGGCTGCCATGTTGTACCCCAGGCTACCCGGCCAACAAGCTTCTGGCGGATTGTCTTGTCTCCTCTTCCCACTTCACTGGAGGAGTGCAGGGATTACAGACACATCCCACCACATCTGGCTTTTTAACATTGGTCCTGGGGATTGAACGCAGGTACTCAGGCTTACACGGCAAATATGCCATCTCATCAGCCAACAGTTTTTCAAGGCTTACAGATATTTATCATCCAGTTCCCCCTCTCCTCCTCCTCCTCCTCCTCCTTTTTTTTTTCAAACCAGGGTTTCTTTGTGTAGCCCTGGCTGTTCTGGAACTCACTCTGTAGACCAAGCTGGCCTTGAACTCAGATCTGCCTGTCTCTGTCTCCCAAGTAGTGGGATTAAAGGCGTGCAAGGTCTCCACCCAGCTACCACCTTGTTCTTACTGGGTGGGCCCTGATAGTGTGCAGGAGAGGCAGATGTATTGGAAATGCAAGTAAAAGGCCACTTGAGAGCCAGCATCAGCTTGTCATGCAGACAGCAGAAGGTGTGCAGCATCCAGAGGCACTGTTGCTCTCTATGGCTGCCGTCCACTGGGATGCAGGCAGGGCAGGCTCTGGCGGCGCGGTCAGGGTAGGCTGCAGTGGTTAGCCGGTCATGGGCCGTCCTGGTGGTTTGTCTGTTCCTGAGGTCTTCCACTACATAGCTGACTGGAGACAGACCATTCTCCCTTTATGACAACACTCGGCCTCCAGGACTTTCAGTCTCTAATAATCCACTGACCTGACTTAAGAGCCTTCCTCATGTTGGAGGAAATTGTAGGTTTCTGGTACTTGTGGAAAAGGCTATCTTTTATTTATTTGTTGTTTAAAGATTTATTTATTTTTATTTTATGTGCATGGCTGTTTGCCTGCATTTTTGTATGTATGCTATGTGTGTGCAGTACCCGTGGAGGCCAGAAGAGGGCACTGGATTCCCCTGACAGTAGCGTTATGAACAGCTGTGAGCTTCCATGTGGGTGCTGGGAACTGAACCTGGGTCCCCTACAAGAGCAGCTAGTGCTGTTAACTGCTGGACCACCTCTCCAGCTTCCCTGTTCATGATGTGAGGTCTGGGTCATTCTCTCTTGTCCTTTTGATGTTATTTCTCCTGTCTGTCTTTGCCTCTAGAAAAGCTACCCCCTCTGCTGCCTTTTCTGTGCCTTCTAGGCAGGCGTGATCACAGCCTCACTCCCCATCTACTCTCCGCTCACTGTCCTCACATGTTCTGGAGTGCCCAGCAGAAGGCTGGGAAAAGAGTTGAAGGGTTAGAGACAGACTCCTCACCTGCTGCGGCAATAGCAGCAACTGCAACCAGAAGATGTGGTTTTTCCCTCTAAAATCATAACTCAGAAAGCAAACCAAAATGAAACTTAGAGCTTTTAAAATGCCAATTATTTATGTGTGTGCAGGGTGGGGGTGGGGGAATGTGCATGCCATAGCATGTGTGTGGAGGCGAGGGGACAGCTTGTCAGGTCAGTTCTCTTCTTCCCACCATGTGATGTTCAGGGATCATCACAAGTGAGTTGAGTTTGCAGGCTTGGCATCAAGTGCCTTTACCTACTGAGCCATCTTGTGTCCCCTCTGGTCCTGCCCCTCCCACCCCCAAACTTAAATACCCATTGTCAGTGTTTTCTTTAAAGGCTTTGTGTTGGGTACCCCTTCTGGGAGGTGGGCACAGGTCTAGTCTAGACTTTAAGAAGGATGTTCCACTGTCAATTACAGAGGTGTGCATTTTCTCTTTATTACAGCAATCTCTTGGAGTCAAGAAGCCATCCAGAGCCTTGCTCTTTGTGATCCTGAGCCCTGTGGGACCTTATTTTTCTAGCGGAACCTTTAATCCAGTGTCACTGTGGGCCAATCCAAAGTATGTCAGAGCCTGGCAAGGTGGAACTGGGGACTGCAAGATCGGCGGGTAGGTCAGTCTGGGTGTCCTTCCTGACTGGTGGTGGCTGTATGCCTCCAGGGTGGTCTGCCGAGTGGTGTTCTGGGGGAATAGCTCTTTGTGGTTTAGCTCTGTAAATGTACTAGCTGTTGGTGTTACTTGTGGCCCCTCTAAGGCAGCGGTGACAGTGATGACAGGGAGTGGGACTGTGCTGTGAACTAGCATCCCTGAGCTCTGCCCTTCCCTAACCGCAGGGCGGTCCTGGGATTGATCCTCTCAGTTGCCATGGACGGCAGGCGTACCTGCTGTGAAGGGGCAGAGGAAAGCCCTGCACTGGTAATGTCTGGCCAGTCTCCCAGACCGTGTGCAGCTGGCAAGAAATGAAAGAGCGTTGGAGATGTGCTGGCCAGCTTCAGGGTGGACTTGGCCCTAGTTCAGAATGCCCCTTGATGTATAGAAGAGGATTAAGTATGCTGCGGCTTTTCCCAGGTTTGAATCAGCTGTGACACACATGTCACAGCCAGGGCAGAGGCACTCCTGGAAAGTGACTTTCAGTGATGTCCTGGGAGGGTTAGGAAGGTTGAACCCAGCGACAGGCCTCTGAGATGGGGGGGATGTGAAAAGTCTCCCACAAGCCCCAGGTGCTCTCCACTCACAGTGACAACCTTTTCTAGAGCATTTCTAGAAGATGGCTGTCTCCAGAAAACTATATGTAGCAGGCTTTCTCTGACTGCCAGCCCCCAAATCATGACATGGAGCCTTTTTATTATTATGAGTACTTGGCCTTACCTTACGCTTATTTTTAGATAGCTCTTATAGCTTATTTTAACCTGTTTCTCTTCATCTACATTTTGCCTCGGGGCTTTTTACCTCTTTATTCCTTCTGTGTCTTTTCTGCTTTTTCTGTGTTTGGCTGGCTTGGCAGCTACTGGCTGGCTGGCCCTGGCATCTCCCTCTCCTTCTCCCTCCTTCTCTCACTCCTAGATTCCTCCTCCTGCTTATTCCTTCCGCCCACCAGCCCCTCCTGTCCCTGTACTCCCTAGCTATTGGCTGCTCAGCTTTTTATTAGGCAGGCAAGGTGAAACAAATGTAACACTTCTTTACATAGTTAACAAATGCAGCACAAACAAATGTAACACATCTTTACATAGTTAAACAAATATTCTATTCCACAACAACTACAGATTCAGTGCTTCAGGTCTCTTCCTTTAGTCTTTGTATGTGTAATATTGTTACATCTAACTTCCGCAGTATTTGCTACAGAGGAACAAAAGACTTAGAATTATAGTCTCCCTTTAAAAGAGCAAATGCTGGCTGGAGAGACAGCTCAGCAGTTGAGAGCACTTGCTGCTGCTCTAGAGAACCCGAGTCTGCTGGATGTCAGGAGGCTTGCGACAACCTATAACTCCAGCTCCCAGCGATCTGATGCTTTCTTTTGGCCTTTGTAAGCACCCGCACATGACATAAGCAGACACACACACAAGCAAGCGAACACAGATGCATGTGGAGAGTGTATATTTGTGTTGCTGGAATATCAGTGTTCATGTTGTCTTTCACCATAAGTGCCAGTGAGCAGAGGCAGGGACGGAAGCTTTAATTAAGGTGTGCTTTATTTAGTCGTGATCTGAGATGACAGTAGAATTACATCTTTACATCTCGTCTCACAGCCAGCAAGCATTATGGGGGTTGGGGGTAGAGTTAGGCACAAAGTAGCCCGTTTGGAGCTCAGCCAGGTGTCAGGGCAGTTTCCTGAGACCCATGGTGTCCTTGTCTGTCCTGTTTTTAAATTTATGTGTGTGAGCATTTTGCCTGCATGCAAGTCTATAAATTGTGTTCTTGTCTAGTGTCCTTGGAGGCCAGAAGAGGGCCTTGGATCCCCTGAAACTGTACTTCTAGGTGACTGTGAGTGGCCATGTGAGTGCTGAAACCAGGTCCTTTGCAAGAGAAGCAAGAGCTCTTAACCACTGGGTCAGTTTCCCAGCCTCCCTGTCTCTTGTTACAGGTTCTTACGCTTGCATCATTCTTTGGATACTTGTGCTCAGTCTCTGCTTGGAATGTGAATAGTGTAGACCAGGGCGATGGTAGAGAGATTAATCTAGAACAAACTAGTAACAGCATGCATCCGTGAAGCTGTTAATACATGTGTCTAGATTCTCAGCATGGAGTCCAAATGTCTCCTTATAGGACAGGATGTTAAAGTCCCCTCCTCAGCCTTCATGCCACCATTATTCATACAATTGGTCACGTCTCGCCCCTTCCAGGGTCTCATCTGTCCACGTTGCTGACCTCGGCTTCCATGTCACCTATTCCATGTCATCAGTTTCAAAGTCAGTCAGCCTCTTTCCCACTGCGAGCTGTTCCCAACCTTCCTGTGGGGAATGTGTGCCATGGTGGGCCCTGGGCCATCATCATGGTGCCACATGAAGACATTAACCCCATCCCCAGAGTGCCTTGCCATAGTGAGCTGACAAATTCATAGGTTCTGAGGATTAGGGTGCAGACCACTTCGGGGAGAGAATATTCTGCTTCTGGTTTTAAGGTGCCACCTGCATTAAATTGTGGGGATTGTCCAACCATTTCATGTGTTAACATTGTGTGCTAGTGTGTTCTTTATACATCAAGGAATAATAAAACCAGCACACTTTGGGCTTCCATTTGAAGCCACTAAACAGAGAGAGAGAGAGAGAGAGAGAGAGAGAGAGAGAG